>PPNW03000039.1:0-73064 GCA_003708315.3 Groenewaldozyma salmanticensis | reverse complement strand
TAACTAAGGCTAGGGCTGAGTAATGTTCTAGTAACAAGACGGAAATAAGTACTCTTTATGTATTCTTGGATTCTCAGGGTTCCTGTTAGTTCAATCCGTAAAGTCGGACCGAGACTTGGGCAAGAGTCGAGCGGAGTCAGGACTAGAATGTTCTAAGGTGATCTTGAGTGTTCTTGGTCATGTGACAGGTTCCTTACACCAGAATTACCTAACACCTTCGATTTTTTTATATATCTAAAATTTATTTATCGATACAAGCATCTTCACAAATTATTATTCTACTTTTCAGTTGTTTTTTTTATTTCCCCTGTTAGAAGCCTTTGTTTTGTACTCTCTTTATTTGGTTTATATTTCTGGCGGTCGTTTTATTTCTCTTGAATATTCTTCTACTCTATCTAGAGATACCATGCATTCCAAGGAAATTAGCATTTTAGCTCTGCTATTTGTGGATACAGTATTCTTTCTCATTGAGATAATTATTGGTAAGTTTGGCTCTTATTTTAGAATTATCATCTTATTCTTTTAAATTTTTTCTCTACAAGCGTATTGGGTCTAATAGTATCTAGGATATGCGGTTCACTCCTTGGCCCTTGTTGCCGACTCGTTTCACATGTTGAATGATGTCTTTTCGCTAATTGTAGCCTTATGGGCAGTCAAAGTTGCTCGAGAAAGAGGCGCTGATGCTAAATATACATACGGATGGCAGCGTGCGGAAATCTTGGGAGCTCTGATTAATGGAGTTTTCCTGGTAGCGCTTTGCTTGTCAATTTTCCTCGAAGCAATTCAACGGTTTGTTGAACCCCAAGTGATTAAGAATCCTAAGCTTGTTTTGATTGTGGGATGTATGGGATTAGCATCGAACATTCTGGGATTGTTCTTGTTCCATGACCATGGCCATAGCCACGGTGGAGATGGAGGCCACTCTCATAGTCATGGTTCGTATGATCTTACAGAGGATGAGGAGCACGGGGTTATCCAGGATGTAGAGCAAGGGTACGGTACTTATCGAAACCAGCACTCGCATAGTCACGGCGACGACCACTCACAGGTCATTGTGAAGAGTGCAGACGTTTTGGAAAACAGCAACTTGGTAGCTCATTTACCTGAATCCGTTGTCGACGAGACTTGCCAGCTTTTGCCATCTGGCACAACCACAAACACCCCACGACGACATCAGCGCACCGGCTCGGTTGAATCGGAGACCCATAATGATCATTTCCACTCCAAGTCCAAATCAGTGGTCACCAAGACCAAATCGCTGAATATGGAGGGCGTGTTTTTGCATGTTATGGGAGACGCGCTAGGTAATATAGGAGTTATTGCCACCGCTTTGTTCATATGGAAGACTGATTACTCTTGGAAGTATTACATGGATCCCGTGATTTCGCTCGTGATTACGGTTATTATCTTTTCTTCCGCATTACCATTATGCCGCAAGAGTTCGAAAATCCTGTTGCAGGCTGTGCCCCAAAACATTGACGCGGAAGAGGTCAAGCAGGATATTGCGTCACTACCTGGGGTACAAAACATTCACGACTTGCATATATGGATACTGAAGGAGGATTTCTTTATCGCAACTTTACATGTATCTGTTTCACTAGACGAAGATGAATTTATGAAGCTTGCCGGGAAAATCAAGACCTGCTTGCTAGGTCATGGTATCAGCTCGATAACAATCCAGCCTGAGTTCGTTTTGGACGGTGAAGATAGCTCTCACCATCACGAGAGTAACTCGTCAGAGGCACTCCACCCACCGTCAGCAACTGCAGAGTCAGCTAGATTATGTGCTTTGGGCCACCGCTCCAGTGGTGGTTTGACCACTGCCGAGAGAGCAGCTCACTGAAGAGAAGTGGGTAAGTAGAACAGGAAAGAAAGAAAAAAAAAAGAGAACATGAGATATAAAATGAAATATTGAATAACGAGAAGGAAATAAAGTTCAATATTAGAATAATATTAGAATAATTTACTACGCAGCAAATAGCCAAATACCGGAGAATTTTATTGACTGGGGGTGTTTTACAAGTCAATGAAGCCAATGGGCATTTTTATCCAGCTGGATTACGTTCAATTTGCAGTAGTAATAAGCACAAGTTTGAGTGCTAATTTTCAGAACTGCGCTCTGTTTTCTGGCGTTGCGCACTGTCAAACGGCAGAACACTCCTCAGTTGTAGCTATATTAACTAGCCTACTTATTCTGCTTCGATTCATGCCACACTAGCGACTGTAAAGCCATGATTTCAACACTAGATATGCGTCACGAGTTTTCCCTCTAGAACCGACCTTAATAGGCTCCACCAGGGTTCAAGCTGACAAGCTCTCGCTCTTTCGCTCTCTCCCCGTAGCTGTGCATGATCAGGTCCCGCTTTTTTCCTTACATAATCTTCCTAACTAGGCTAGGAAATGCCTTAGATTAGGACCCCCTTGATTTGCAGTCGTCTCGAAGAGTGTCAATTACGCCCCAATCGAGCCTTTGCATTTAACGATCTGAAAAAAGGGGGTGAATATTTCCAGTGCGCCGTACGCCAAACAATAGCTACAGAAATTTCAATTATAACGATACATGTAAACAAAAAAAAAAATAGAAAGCGCGCGTTAAGCGCTAATTGAATACGCGTAGTTATACTCGTATGGAGAGGTACATGGGCTCATTGCAATTAAAGTCGTACTGTAATGGGTACAAAGACTTCTTTTTTTTTTTTCCTTTCACCTGCCATCCTGGAATCATTTTTTTGTTCGTTGGAATAGTCTGGTGAATTGAATATATACCAAGCTTCAGAGCCTTCTCCCCGAGTTCCTGGGCTAGCTCTGCTATGAACTGACATTGCCAACTATATACTTTCTTTTATTTTGACATTCTCTCACGCTCGTTTAACTCTCCGCTCCTCCAACTCTGCCGTTCTTTCTCCCTTCCTGTTATTTTTTTTTCTTTCAATTGATAATACCATGCACATATCCAAAACCAAAGGGTTCAAGTTCCCCAGATATTCCAAACCATGTTTAGCTCTGGCTGGAGCCTTGTGGCTTTTACTTATACTTGCTGCTAGATGGTCAAGCAGTAATGTTACAACCCCACCATTTCCAAATCAATCGCAATTGCGCCTGAAAAACTCTGGGCTAGACGCTGACAAAATATTGGAAGATACAAGGCCGGAGGGAATGTTTACCGTACGTGAGTCTGAAGGTAAGGTTCCGTTTCCGTGGGGTGTCACTTACTCTCCATACACCAGTGAAGGCAGTTGTAAACATCTCCAAGCAATTGATATGGATCTCAGTAAGATCTCACAGGACGCTGGCGTTCCTTATTTGAGACTTTTCTCTGCTGACTGCAATGTTCTCAATGTTGCTGTCAAGTTCCCCAAACTGAAGTTGATTGTTGGCATTGAGCCATACCTCTTCGGGTCCAATGATGAAGAATCCCTGGAAGAGTCCAGCTCACGTCTACCCATGTTCATCAAATCCATTTCCTTACAAATTTCGGAAATATCAGCTATTCCTAATATCTGGTCTCAGATTGTCATGCTGGCAGTGGGCTCTCAGGGTGTGTTCTCTGAAAGATACACCAGCGCAGAACTAAAACGGATGCTCCAATATGTGAAATCCCGAAATCCTGATGTTCTTCTTACCACAGTAGAGCCTGTTCAGTCTTATATCTCTGCTGCAAGATATAATGCAGCGTCCAGAGCTGAATATCTGTTGCACCTTGAAGCTTCTTCAAAAGCAGCAGCTGAAGGTGGCATTGATGTATGGGCAGATCTAAATTCCAAGCAGCTTCAGGATGATGATGATATCTGCTCAGTAATTGATGTTATTGGACTGGCAGTACAGCCGTTTTTTTATGCAGATTCTCAGTCAGAGGATGCTGGCGACTTGGTGTCCAGAGACGTGGGTTTTGCTAAACATGTGTGCTCCGATGATTTTATAGGATCAGGGCACAATGACAACGAAGAGCTCAGAAAGAGAAGTAAAGTAGCACGAGCTGCCTACCTTCCTGTAACTGTTCTAGAAGCTGGCTGGCCTTCGGACGGGATTTCTAACGGAAAATCTGTCGCTAGCAAAATGGATCAAAGGAAGGCGATTTTAAGTTTATTGGACGCCCGAGACGGTGAAACCAAGGAAAGAGTGAAACTAGCGTTGTACTCTTATTTCAACGAACAATGGAGAGATCCTGGAAAACTTGATGTGGAGACCCATTTCGGGTTTGGCCATCTTTACGAATAACAGATATTTTTTGTAATTTATTTTTATGTACACTAAGTTTTTTTTTTGGTTTTTTTTTTTCCTGTCAATTTTGTATTACTTTTATCCTGAATAGCTTAAACCTTCATGTATAAACAGAAGTTGTTTAGTTTATTCTTTTTTTGTTACATACATGTATATACGTATACATCACATAATTATACAATCCTTATCTTTATCTTTTGATCCTCCAGACTTGGATTTTTTGCGCTCATTGGCGATTTCCTTGTTTCGTCGGAGTCTCTCAATTGCTCTGGGATCGTTTCTATCTGCAGCACGCTTATACCATTGCTGTGCTTGCAAGATATCGCGTTCAGTGCCTAGCCCTCTTTCCAGGAAATATCCCACTGTGTACTGAGCTTTTGGTAAATTACACTGAGCTGCTCGCAACGCCCATTCAAATGCCTCCTCATCGTTTTTAGGCAAGACGTCGCTTCCCATGGTATACCAGGCACACATAGCATACATGGCTTCCGGGTGGTTTTTATCAGCAGCAATTGTGTAATAATGTATAGATAGCGCGGCATCCTGTGGGCATGCAAGTTCACCTCGTTCATAAATAGAACCCAGCCTCACGCAGGCATCTGCACAGTCCAGCTCAGCAGCTCTTACATACAGTTGCACTGCATATGCCCAATCTTTAAACACAATATCCTTGTATCCAACCTCGAAAAGTTTGCCCAGCTCATAAGGGCCACGGTTATATACCCGGTCAGCTTGCTCGCTTGCTCGGGTCAGCCATTTGATACCCTCTTGCTTCACTTTGATATTTTTACCCAGCCCCAGTTGGCCATACCAACAAGCTACGCCTAATCTAATCATGGCACCAGCTTGCCTTTTGGACGCAGCGTACCTCAAGAACTGCACCGCTCTTCGCACGTCTTGAGACGTACCAATGCCTTCCTCCAAACAGATAGCAGCCCGATAAGCGGCTTCAGAATGGTTATGCTTGGCTGCTAGCTGAAACCAGTTGAACGCTTCCTTAAAGTCGTGCTTACCAAAGGCTCCCGCGTAGTAGGCATCTCCCAATAAATACTGGGCATCAGCAAAACCCTTGTCGGCCAATCTTTTCAGAATAGTGGCAGATTCCTTCAACAACTCTGCCTTGTATTTTAGCTCCTGATCACTAATATGCAGCGAATACTGCGAAGATGGAAGCATGGATCCTCGGTATTTCTTATTATTGCTCATTGTGTTGTTGCTGCTGTCCGGCAAAGGCAAAGATCTGGTAGAGACAGAGTTACTGATATCGGCCACACTTCCTTGATACCCATTGTTAATACTATTATTATTATTATTGTTGTTGTTGCTGTTGTTGTTGTTTGTGTTCTCCATATATGAACTAGATGACACAGAGGACGACGATGAGGAGATCAGAGTCTCCGGAGCCCCACCACTTGTTTGACTCATCATGCCGGTACCAGACAATAGAGCTGTTTGCAGCATGTACTGTGCTAGACCAAACTGCACCGTAGGGTCATTACTCCTTTTTGCGTTTTTCCTGTAGAGCTCAATGGTCTGTCTGCGAGGAATCAATGCACTACCAGCGTTTTGGCCTAAATGAGGAGTAATATAAGACTGAGTCAAGTCAAACATCGATGCGGACGCAAACTGCGTAGCCGTGTCGTTAAGCGACAACGATGCAGAAGAAGCTCGTCTGGTATGGTTACCTCCGGCAAAATCCGCACTGGGTGGCATAAACTCGCCAACTACGGGAGTTGAGGGTCCATTCATACCGGAAGAGTTTGCGCCATTGCTTACACTACCCGGAAGTGACGATACTGATGACCTCGATGACATTGGACGCACAGGTCTTCTAGTACCGGAAAGCGGCCGTACAGGAGACGGACTGGGCTGAGGGGTATAAATGGCTCCTGCCACGGTGCCATTAGACAAAGGCATATGATAATGGCCATTGCTGTTAGTCGGAGTATGTGTTCCCCTTTCATAACCGTTTCCATTGGCCTCGGTGTCTACATTAGAAAGGCTCTTTATCGAAGAACCACTGGGTGCTCCTCGACGGTGATATCCGCCCTGAGCAAACACAGCTGAAGGCTCCGGCAAGGTTCCGTCAGGTCCGGGGCTTTTCCCTCGCGGATACGGCATGTATCTTTGTTGATTCTGATTATTTTGTGATTGATATTGCTGCTGCTGCTGCTGCTGCTGCTTCTTTTGCGGTATGTTATGTTGGTGCTGTTGGTGCTGTGCTTGCGCTTGTGGTTGTTGCGGTCGCATCATCTGTTGAAAATCCTGCGGCTGGCGTTGCCCTTGGTACTGTGAAAATGAAGGCACGGAAGCAGAGGCGGATAGAGTTCCTGTACCCAGATTAGAGTTTCCGTTTTGAACATGATATACATTTGACGCATTCCCGCTCGGGTACGAAGACAAGTGTCCAACGCTATGAGAGGCCGGAATGGTATGATACACAGTCGTGCCCTGGCTGTTCACCGAAACAGGCGAGGAGGATCTGTAGTCCATGGCTGGTATACCTCCAAAAGCGCCCGAATTCGAACCTGACGACGAGACCGACAACGACCGCCGGTACGGATGTCTAAGAGCTCCTGGGTACGACGGTGTAGGCAGCGTTGGGCTTATGTGAACAGCCGGTGAGGATACAGATTTGGTCAGAGTGCCTTTACCTTCTGCGCTGTTCTGTCTACTGAAATTTGGAACTTTCTTGTCACGGTAGACTTGCTGAGTTTGGTCTCCCGCAGCGAGCTTATAGTTGTTATACTTTTGCTGCTGCTGATGCTGCTGATGCTGCTGATGCTGCTGATGCTGCTGATGCCGCTGCTGCTGACTCGAGACAGTGTCTGCAATTAGCGCGCCTGTGCTCCTACTAGCAGAGATGGAGACTTCTCTTTGGCCAGCAATTTTTGAGTTTTTGGGTGCTTGGTTGTTGACAAATAAGTCGTTCTGCTGAGGATGCAAAGTGTCAACAGGAGTTATGTGAGAAGTGTACACAGACATGTTAAATGAACGAGTGAATCTGCTCTGCGCACTAAACAACAACAAAAAAAAAATAAAAAAAAAAGCTTAAAAAATTCTTGATTTTTCTCGTTTTGAAACCCGCCCGCACAGAGAAACAGCCAAAAACGCTGATGTAAGCAAGGGGCTAGGCGACAACGTGAGATGAACTCAATGAGCAGCTGCTTCTAATATTAGACACGACAGTGAGAGAGAGGAAAAGCCTCCGAAGAAAAAAAAAAAACCTAAAAAAAAACCTTCTTTTTCAGTCGAATTCTGTTTCTGCTCTGTCAGAGAAAGCAGAAGAAGAGGCTGAACCGTGTTTCTGTTGCAGGCTCTGCGAGCGCGAAATAAAACGCTGGGCTGAGAGAGAAAGCGAAAGAAAAATAAATGCAAACAAAAAAAGCTTTTTAGAGACGCTGAGTGCAAAAGTGTGCTCGGTTCATTCATATAAAATGATAAGAGAAATTAAGCTGAGGAAATTTGCAAAAATGTGCATGCACCACCATCAATCTCTGGGTTGTTGGGTCAGAAGCGCAGCAGCAAAGACGTAAATCTAGCAGACGACGAGCACTTCTATATATAATTAGAGAATTATATATATGTCATCATTATAGCGTGCATCGCTTCCGTTCGGGTATTTTAGATGCGTATGCTCATATGCTCCGAGGACTTAATTGAGTCTCGAAGATTGCCTGACGAGGCTTCATGTCCAATCATACCTGGAAATCATGTGTGGACTTGTGCGCGTTGTCTCTGAAGATGTGGCTGTATTGCAAGCACTCGCGCGAAGAATGAGGTGCATATACAGATATTCATGTGCTTCGCAGTGGGACGCAAGGTCAGCAGCGCCTTCAAGGGATGGAAAATGCGGTTAAGAATATGAAATATCTAATTTTAATAAGCATTCTGACGCGTTGAGACACAGCTTTCAAAACCGTTTGATTCTGAGCATGAAGTAACGAATCGTTGAAGAGAATCTCGTCTCGAGGACTCCAGTGAAACAGAAACTTGTCGAACTGTTGTCGTCGGTGCTCTTGCAGATTGGTTTACAAATGTTAGCATCCCGCAGCGCGTTATATATAAGCAGCAGAACATTTTGTCAGACTTTATTTCTCCATACGGGTTTGAGCTAACTTGATATAAGCCTAAAGGCGTCAAGTACCATAAGTCTCACCTTTTACAGTTTTATTTTCTCTTTTTGAGAGTAATTAGAATTCACGGGGGGAAAGGTATACCTACGAGTAGATTTCTTAGAGCTAGATCACTCACAAATGCTGTTTTTTGGGCCCCGTCCCTGCAAAAAGCTACTCCAGGGCCCTAGGACGCGCATGCGACAAAAATACGGTTTTTTTTGTCTCATACTGCTGAATAAAGGTATTGTTATATGATGCACGCAGTTCTGTATGGGGATTACAAAAGAAACCCAAAAAACAGCACGACATTGAAAACTCTGTATTTTCTTTGCGATTAGCCCACAGAGTAAAGTTCCTTTGCATTTTCAATGAACCTCCCAGTTGAATGAAATGCAGGTATATATAAATATGCAGGGCTACTCCTAATAATACGTGAGCTCAGCTGAATGGCACGTGACTAGAAATGTTTTCTTTCTCTCTTTCTCTAGTTATAATTGCACGCACATGTAACTTTGCGTTAACTTAACTTCGCGTTAATAGTACCCCTGCATGTGCTCAAGTAACACCGTGAAAACAAGAAAATGAATAAAAACGGATGAAATGCAAATAATGTATTCAAATCACGAAGGAGTTGTCCCGCACTAAAAATCCCTCCCCACAGGATTCGAAATCAGCTATAGATCGGATATTGATCCTGAGTCAACCTCAATTCTCCAAAAAAACGTCTCATCATGAACTTCTTTTTCAACCTGATTCTGGTACGTTATACGTGTTAGCAAACACGGCGCTGTGGCTACGAGTTTCGCCTTGCTAACTTTTATAGACTCTTTTTCTTACAGCTGCCTGCGTTGCAGCTCTGGTTTTTGTGTATCAGTTAGCAGTTAGGCCGTTGCTGCAACGGCATAACATACGTCTTCTCGATTTCAGTGAGTCTAGAGAAAACAGGGACCAGTATCAATCTATTGCATGAAAATCTATTTATGACTTTGCTCACTTAAATTGTTGGAAAATATATTTCTGTTGAAAAAATAGAGTTACATATATCTTAGTACTCGAATGTCTTGCCAGTGTTTGAGCTTTCTACCAAATCTTCCAAAAGTTTAGATAGGCTCAGAGCATCTTCAAAGGTAGGGAAGCCCTCAGTACTTCCACCTTGACTTGTGCCATCCTTGTTAGTGTTACCCACTTGCTCCCATAGACGCCTGACGGAATCAATAGCTGAATCAGACTCCTGGGTCAAGTCAATTTTCTTTGAGGGTTCTTCGATACTAGAAAAGTACAGTTTTGCTGGAGCAGAGGGATCAGAAGATTGTTCGTAAACAAGATCGCCCTTGGTTCCCTGTATAGTCCATCTCAATCCCGACACCAAGTCAGTCCCGTTTCCTGCACGAAGGCTGTAAGTAACCACCGCGTTGTCTCGTTTCAAAGTACCAAGCAAGGAAACCTGATCAGGCGCGGTTTTCTCAATGAATTTACCAGTAGGTTTAAGAGTTTCAGGGTCCAAGACTTGGAGCTTTGGAAACTTTGTCAAGACTTTGGCTGTCACAGACTTAAAACCACCAAGGACATAGATCAGCCTGTCAAGTGTATGACCACCATTTATCGTCAAAAGATTTGCTCCATTATTGACATCATAGTAATGAGTAGCCTGGCCATCAATATATGTTTCACCAAACCTATTGACAGTTGCTAGAAAAGTGGATTGAATTATGGTTCCTAGCTTACCGGACTCGACATACTCCTTAGCTTTGAGGATGGTGGGTGACTTGCGAGACTGTAGGCCAATGATATTTTGGCCGCCTTTGGTACGAGCTAGCTCAGCAAGCTCAGTAGCCTCCTTCACTCCATTACCCAGGGGCCACTCCAAATAGATGTTTTTCCCCGCTTCAAGTAACGGCTTTGCTTGCTCATAATGATGCTTCACCTTAACGGAGACTAGGACGATGTCAACGTCGTCTAGCTCAGCAACTTGCTGGATAGAGCTATAAGCTTTAGCATTGGGCAGACCAGTGGAGTCAATAAATCTTTGACCGCTTTCCGCAGATGTATTCAAAACCCCCACAATCTTAAACTTATCCTTAAGACTCTGCAAAGCATGGATATGAGATCTGGCTACCCATGAAGTTTTATCCGACCCTGCGCCAACAATTACAACTTTGTAAACCATTATGATATTTTGTCTAACTTGGTTGCACTACTGAAGTTTTTGGAAACTGAAGAGTCCCAGGGACGGGCCATGTTGCCCTTAAATATTCTATCGGGTTATAACAGGAGCAGCTGCATCCAAAATGGCACACAATGATGATCTTACAGCTAGCGCCAGTAGTATTATTCGTCAGCGCGGAGAAAATGGCATTTGTTTTGAAATGTCGATATTTCTGACATCGAATACGTCTACTCGATGGATATTACTAATAGCGCTAGCACGGCACAATGATAGAGCGCTCGGTGATTAATCTGCTATAGCCCATCTCCAACTCTAGGGCCATGGAGTTCTAACCCGAGAGTATATACTCAGCCATTATGACTAAACTGAGTAGACTTTTGATAAATGCTGTTGGATTAGCTCTTTTCGGTAACACAATAATGTAGGCGCATTCTGAAATCTTAGCATCTGAATTGAGCAGCGTTGTAGCCGAAAAGCTCGAGTAGTCTCTGATCATCATCAATATTGAAAACGCAAATTCATGAATTTAACTCATACCATTAACAGCATATAGAATAGACTTAATTACTGAACCACACAAGCTGGAACTTGCATGAGCCAAAGTCTTATGATATGCCAAGTCCTGGCCAGCTCGCAAAGTTCCGGTACGTATCTTCACAAAAGGAAACGGGGATAAGCCGTTTGGGGCTGCCTTCAGGAATAGCACAAGGTAATAATGATACAGCTACGCCGGGACCATCAAATACCAAGATTACGAATCAAGAGAATGAGCCAACGTTAAAGCGCAAGAGAGGGCCTCGAAAATCTGCAGCAACAGGTAATCCTGATGTAAAACCGGTTCGGAAGAAGAAGTCAGCCGGGTTGCCCAAACAATCAATCACAGAGCGTGTATCTGAACTGGTTCGCAATGGCACGAGCCATGTAGAAAATTGGAGCAGAGCTAATAACGACAATAATCAACAGTCAGAATTGCATATATTCCAAAACGGTAAGAGGTTATCTGGGAAACCCGGAAAGTTTGTGCAGCTTTCTAATCGTTTGATTACGAATAGCTTAACCAACACACGTTCAAATGAGCAGCAGCAAAAGCAACATTCATCAAGAGTAATATCACCAGAGGAAGCCGTTAGCAGGATCAAGAACTTGAATCTGGTATTCCCAGCTCCCATTCTTGAAGGTGACAGTATTCAAACCCCCAAGTCTGCAACAAGAGGGATCGTTGATGGCTATTCAAAAACAGATTATTCTCCAGATGTGGTGAATCTGGTGTCTTCAGAGAAATCAGAAAAATCCTTGAGGGTTACTTTTGATAATACTAATAGATCACCGCTGCCTACCTCGTCGTCACCGTTATGGGCAGCCGCGTGCAAGAAACCGTCACAGCTCAATTCAGATGACCTTGCTGCATTACTTTCTCAATCTACTTCGAATGTGGCTTCCAAAGGCTGGAGCAGCGATTTACGGGATTCTGAAGGTGCTGCCTATCATTCTTCCTCGCCTCCTCTAGTTTTGAAACACATAACACATGATGAGAATCAGCTCGAACTTGACGAAATTTCCAACACTTCAGGAGACGACTCAGGTCTGGAACTTGTGGAACTAAAAGATTTCAAGCGCTACTTGCTGGAAGGTAGCAATTTTGATGACAATTATGATAACGAAAAGAACTATGATATTGATAACGATAACGATATTGACAATGATAATAAGAACGACCATGACAGCAACGATAACGAAACTAACGACAATTTTGAAGATAAAAGCGCTGATGCTTACGAGGTACCGGAATCTCCTGCGGTTGCTTGCATTGAGCTTACAAGCAGTTTACATTATACCCCAATTCCTGTTACCACTGAACTTGTTAGCACTCCTCCATACGAGGACGAATCTATCTCGCAGTCACCGCTTGGAAACAGCATTGAGCTCATCCCACCATGCTCCACGGTATTTCCATCTACTCAAGAAGTGACAAGCTATGTAGATACTAGTCAGGTATCAGCAGAGGGTCGTGTTGAGGGTGACGCCCTACATGGCTTACCAACGGTGAAACTGCGAGAACTCATCAAGGAATATGGGCTGAAACCGAAACGTTCGCGGGCAGATATGATCAAATTGCTGCAGACAGTCAAGCTTGATACGCCTGCTAGCACACAAGAGGAGCGCTCAGCCACAGTTGGTAGTCAAAGCGTACCTCGCTTGAACACAGCGGCGACTACAGAGAATATGGCTTCGATGATTTATGAGCGGATAAACCATCAACTGAAAACCAACCTGCTGGCTTCTGACTATTACGATACAATTCTGTGCTATAACAGTCTCCCATTGGAAGAGTTCCAGAAGTTTCTGAAGGAATCAGTGGATATAGATGTTGATAAGGATTTCATTAAAGGCTGGGCTGATAAATACGGGGTTTGTACAATTTCGACAACTCTAGCTGAAAGTAGGAAGAAACGCAGCACGTCTAGGAAAAAGAAGAAGGTTTGAGCAAAACCGCAAAGCTAATATCCTTCAAGCATAGCAAATAGCAGGGTTGATTCATGTAATTTATCTGAAGTAATAGAGCCCTTTCAATTTTCTGCTTCTCTCTTTGGTGCCTACGCCACGCTTTTAATGCAGTAACATCTGTTCATGGAGACATTCAACCATAGTAAGACGTTTCAAGGCAGTTCGTCTAAGGCATATTATACAAGTGACCTGAGATTTTTCGCCATATTAACAGTTGATGCTGGGAGGTTGGGTGATTAGCTAATTATCCGGACTCCGAGAACTTTCGTGATCTCTTGTAGTCATACCGCCATCGTAACCCATATAACACTCATAAACCTATGCACGGCTCCCTTAGATAACTAAAGTCGGGTTCCGTATAGTACTATCTAAACGTACGTCCTAGCTGCGAGATATATATATATCTACGAATCTGGGTAGTGGCGGAATTTTTTGACAAGACCCACAAAACCCAAGTACCCTAGGTTATACTTCAACTCTTGTGTTTAACTACTTCTGGGTCTCTCTTGTAACCATTTAGTCCGCCTGGGTGATTTAGAATGTCCAGGGAACAGCAGCCTTTACTGGGCGGCAATCGTTCGGTTAAAAGACTCGAGAAACGACGGTTTCTGGGACCAAGGTTGGCTCTTTATACTCTGATAGGCCTTGGTTTCTTGACCATTTTTAACTTGGTCTTTTTGCCTAGAACTTCATTGTCCAGGGACTGGAATCGGATCCATAGCGACCGTATCAGCTACTCTGATTTACAAAGAAGTTATCTTAAAAGTATTGACTCGGAAAAGATCAGGACTTGGAGTGAGCACTACACCAAGGAACCACATCTAGCCGGTCAGAATTATGATCTTGTGCAGTGGACTAACGATAAGTTTGAGGAATTTGGGCTCAAGTCTGAGATTGTTACTTATGATATTTATCTCAACTACCCTAGGGATCACGCAGTAAAATTGTTACACAAAGACGGCTCGATTAAGTATGAGGCTAGTTTAGAAGAGGATGTGCTCAAAGATGACCCCACTACCGGGCTTAAGAACAGAGTCCCTACTTTCCATGGATACTCTGCCTCCGGAAATGTCACTGCGGAGTATCTCTATGCTGGTTACGGCACTAAACCAGAGTACGATCTGCTTGTTTCTAAGGGTGTTGATTTCAAGGGAAAGATTGTAATTGTGAAATACGGCGGGATTTTTAGAGGCTTGAAGGTGAAGTTTGCTGAGGATCTGGGTGCTGTGGGCGTCTTGATTTACTCGGATCCTGGCGATGATGGCGAGTTCACTCTCAAAAACGGTTACAAAGCATACCCAGAAGGTCCTGCTCGAAACCCTTCGTCTGTCCAGCGAGGATCAGTTCAGTTCTTGTCTCTTGCTCCTGGTGATCCCACCACCCCCGGATGGGCTAGTACAGGAGATGCCAAGAGAGTCGACCCGGTCGGTATTCCCAAAATTCCAAGTATCCCTATCAGTTACAAGGAAGCCATCCCGTTACTGAAGGAGCTAAACGGGAAGGGCCTGAGCGCTGGAGATCTGAAAGATTCCATAGGCTGGGAAGGTGGGCTTGATGAGTTTGATTATTCTGTTGGTCCATCTGGCTTAGAGATCAACCTATATAATGACCAGGATTACGAGATACGACCTACTTGGAATGTAATTGCCAAAATTGAGGGTATTATCAAGGATGAAGCTATTGTTCTCGGTAATCACCGTGATGCTTGGGTTGCAGGTGGTGCTGGTGACCCCAACAGTGGCTCTGCGGCGTTGATAGAATTAGCAAGAGGGTTTGGAGAGCTATTAAAGAAAGGATGGGTTCCCAAAAGAAGCATTATTTTGGCATCTTGGGATGGTGAGGAATATGGACTTTTGGGCTCAACCGAGTGGGGTGAGGACAAAGCTAAGTTCATTGACAAGCACGTTTTGGCGTACCTCAATGTTGATGTTGCTACTTCTGGAACTCATCTAGGTGTTTCCTCTTCTCCTCTACTTTATGACCTTATAAGAAAAGTTTTCAAGGAAGTTGGAAGCCCTGATCACGCTACTGGTCATACCTTGTTTGATTTCTGGGCCAATCAAACAAAGAGCGAGTCCCCTAGAATTGGAAATCTAGGCTCAGGAAGCGACTACACTGTATTTCAGGATCGCTTGGGTGTTCCCTCAATAGATTTTGGGTTCGCTGGTAGTAATGAAGATGCCGTTTACCATTACCATTCCAACTACGACTCTTTTCACTGGATGGACAAGTTTGGCGACGTGAATTGGAATTATCATGCCACAGCCACCAAAGCTTGGGGTCTCTTAGCTTTGACTTTGTCAGAAGATGAACTTGTACATTTCAAAACATTTGAGTACAGCCAGCTTCTGCAAAAAGCTGTTGAGCAGTACTCCACCAAAGTTGAAGTGTTTGACGCGTATGATAGCTCGGTCAAGACTCTTGTTAGCGACCTCTACAAGCAGCTGGAGAATTCATTGAAGGAGCTTAGTGCAGTTACCGCTGAATACGACGCTTACACTAATCGTCTGTACACAGAGTACACTCAAGATTATCCCTGGTACAAAGGATACAAAAAGTTGATCTTTCTGGCTAGAATCAAGGTTGCTAATATCAAGCTGGCTAAATTCGAAAGGCTTTTCTTGTATGATAAAGGTATCGACTCACGACCCTGGTTCAAGCATATAGTGTTTGCTCCTGGTATCAATACCGGTTACGCGGGCATCCTACTGCCAGGTCTGGCTGAAGCTTTTGACAACGTGGATTTTGAATTAGTTGCAAAATGGCTCGGTATCATTAAGGGAAGTGTAGATGCTGTAAGCGGTCTGCTTCATTAATTAGGTGTACGTCTATTGAAGTATAAGATGTAGAATGTCTTTTTTTATTCTGCAACCTTGATTCTTGGGTAATTCAATGTTGTATGTATCTATAACTTTGCGTGATGGTCCCTTGAAGGGTTTCCAGGGCTAGTTGAAACCGCTCGATATAATTTAGAGTGAATGCACGCCTTAAAAACACATGCCCGCGCAGCTATACTAGTAATAAAAATGCGTCACGTGAAAAACGCGTCTTTTTCCAACTTGATTAAATTTCTAATTTTTCGTGAGATGTCCGTGCATCTCTCTGTTCGAACTAATTCCTCTCCACACACGCCAGGGCGAGGATTTGGCTTGAAATTTTTGCGCATAAGACATCATCAATTCGAGAGTATTTGCTACTTGTGCCTTTGAAGGTAATTTGCATTTTGGTTACACGAGTCAAAGTGGTAACGGTATAATCACTTTTGTAGCAAATTAGGCTAAAGATTACCAGAGCTGCAGTTTTGCGTCAAGGAGAGAAAGTACAATATTCCTGTTGTTTAATATAGGATCAAGCGGGAAGTCTGCAGATTCTCGTTTCAATGTCTGTGAATGCTAAGCGTCAAGTCAGCTGTAGTTCCAGCTCACCATTGAGAAAAAACCATTATACTGGAGACCTTAGCGACGAAGAAAATATGGAACCATTATCAAAGAAAAGCAAGATTGACAACATTGGAGCCACCTTGACTCCTAGGTCATCTCCCCCTGTGCTTTTAGAATCCGACCCTAGAGAAGAAGTATCCACTCCCATCAAGCTCAATGCCGTGGCAGAACCAGGTGCAAGTGCTGGCACTAAAGATAACATCAAGTCTGCAACGCAGCCGAAGCTTGGTGCTGAAGAAAAGGCCAAGCGAAAGTTAGAACGCGAGCAATTGAAATCACGAAAAGAAGCTGAAAAGCAAAGACGCGAAAAGCAAAAGGAAGCTGAAAAGCAAGAACGTGAAAGACAAAAAGAAGTTGAAAAACAGGAGCGTGAAAAGCAAAAGGAAGCTGATAGAGAAGCAAAGCTGGCTGAACGAAAACAAAAGGAGATTCAAAGGGAAGAGGAGAAGCGCGCAAAGGAAGCGCAAAGGGAAGAAGAGAGAAAGCAAAAGGAAGAAGAGAAAGTGCAGCGGCTTGCAGCTAAAGAAGAAGAAAGGCAAAAACGCGAAGAAGAAAAACAGAAGCGTGAAGAGGAAAAACGACAACGAGATGAAGAGAAACGTTTCAAGGAAGAGGAGAAGAAAAAAGAATTATCAAAGCAAAAATCAATTACAAGCTTTTTCGCTCCCAAATCAGCACCAGCTGTTGTTGCTTCACAATCATCATTTGCATCAACTCAAGTTTCAGACAAGGGCAACGCTGAGGTGCCATTGGTGAAAAAGGAAAATGCAGTTTCAGACTATAAAGCCACATTTCTGCCTTTCTTCATACGTTCAAATGTCACTCTCTATAAACCAGATTTAACGCCTTCTGAGAGGAGTTTCCAAGAAAGCATGGATCTTGGAAAATCCTCCGAGTCTATATTAGACTGGGCCAAAAAGACAAGAAGCAGGCGTTCCAAAATCAAGCAGAACCATACAGTGGAGGAACTAGTAGCCCTTGTCAATTCTGCTACAATTGAGGAAGAGGCAAGTTATGAAATTCTGGATAGCATTCCCAGAATTGTACTGCGGTTCGCCGAAAACCGACGGCCACCATACATTGGTACCTGGTCAAAGTCTTCCAACGCCAAACTTGCTCAAACCCCATTTGAGCCAGCTATAGAAAATGTAAACTACGACTATGACTCTGATTTAGAGTATTGCCAGGAGGATGAAGAAGAAGGCGAAGATTTGCTAGATGATGATGAAGTTGAAGAAGATGACGATGAAGATAATGACAGCTTGATGGGAGATGACTTTCTGGATGATGAGGAAGCAGCTTCGCCTAGTGCCCAAACCACCAAGAGAATGTTGATGGGACCTCTCAAACCTTTCAGCAAATGGAACGAAAATGGACAAGATCAATTCTTTGACTCCATGCGTGTGGAGATCCTTGTCCCCGAAGCGAAATGGTCGATAGATCCCTTTAAGAACTACTGGGGCACAGATGATTCCAAAGACAAGCCAGTGACTGCCACATTGTCAGGCCTTCAAAACGAAAATAGCCTCACAAAGTTGAACTCTGCAAGTTCTAGCCTCAACGCAAGTTCAGCTTCTGGTACAAGTGCAACGTTATCGCGGAAGCTGGTGCCGGATTCTCATGTGAAAGATATACTAGCCAAAGTAGACGGAAGTGACAGCACGTTACTGTTTCTTGTGGAGATACTGAAAGTTAACTACCCGGATTGTACTAAGGACGCTATTAGGAATACCATAAAGGAGCACGCTATTAAAGATAAGACTAGCAAACGATGGCGACTGTCACCAGAAGCCAAAGCACAATACAGCATGTAAAAGAATAAATAACCAGAGCAGAATTAATATCATGACTTTGCCTTATCCTTTTTCAGTTTGTCAGTACCATGAAGTTTGTCCAAAAACCCCAGAGAGCCGTAGAATAACTGGAATTTTTCATGATGAAGATCATGTTTGAGCGCAGCACCATTGAAAAAATCATACCCGCTGTGAACAGTGCTTGTCTCCACAAGCTCAAAAAACAGGAAAATCCAGAAGCTGACAATGTGAGACTTCATTATAACAGAGGGCAGAGCAATTGGCAATATGTTAGCAACGATGTGTTCAGCAGGGTGTGCATATTGAGCTGCGAATGCTATCGGTGCAGTAAACCTGTGATGCATCTTGTGAATCTTGGGATATAGCCATCTCGTGTGTAAAAGCCTATGACTGTAATAGAAAAGAATCTCTCTTATCACGAGAGATAGTAAAAACTCCACAAGAATAGTTGTTGCTGAGGGCAGCTTCTCTCCAACTCGAAAAGTTTCAGGTGGATGCGCAGTGACAACTAGCAAGTTTAAAGCACATGACATGAGCTGATTGTATGTTACATATTTGATGCAATGGAATATATCTTTGCGTTGAGGTTGTCTTGGTATTGGTTGAATCTTGTGTTTATGTGAAAATTCCGGGGAGACATACGCCAGTAAAGTGTACAGAGTGCTTACAACCCAGAACGAAATAACCTGTACGATCAAGGTACCCCATACCTCAATCTGAACAGGAGTATAGCTTCTCCTAATCGAAGACCAAGCTGACTGAAAACTCATGTTGAAGGCCTGAAGGACTGTTGGAAAGCATTCTTGTAGGCCTATATATATTTGTTGGAGAGTAGATTCTCCTCTTCTGCTGTAACTACCGAGGAGCCTAGTAAAAAGCGATCACTTGGTATAGTTCTCACTCATTAAAAATTAAGACTAAGTCAGAAGGCATCCAGAATGATACATGCTGTTCTTAATTTGCTAAAATTTAACACAAGCTACAGATGGAATGCATATCCAGGAAGTTAACTTCTCATCCGTATCAAGAGCTGAACACAAAGTTATGTCTCTGTTGAGCTTGAGTACACCAGTCTCCTAACATTGGAAGCAACTTTGCATTGCTCTCGAAACCACGCCCCAGTGAGACTTGATGTTTATCATATATATATATATACCCAATATCTGCCAGTCTCACTCCAGTGACATCACGATAGCGCGTCATATGCCCAGCTGCAAGCTTAACCATTTGATATGGAACCTTATCATCAGCTTAGTAATTAACATGTTGGCTAGAACATGCTCAATCCAACAAGATTACGCATGCGGCTGCAAAACAGCTGAGCCTATGATTAGATCAATTCTTGGCAGGCATTTTCTTGCATTTTCTTGTAATTGGTAAAGGTTGGCAAATCTTTACATAAGTTGGATAGTTTTGGCGTAGGCAACTTTTTCTGGTATTTTTTTCGCAAATTCATAGTGAATTCAGCGGTAGGTGCCAAAGAATCATACCTGATTTACAACAACTTAAGGATAGCTGACTCAGCTCGACCACGGCGGCCCGAACTCGGATCTTTTAAAATTCTGGAAGGATTGCCCGTGTGTTTTGGCTTATAAGCAATGAGTTGGACCTGCTTTTAACCAAGCCCGAATTGTCATTTCGTTTGGAAAACCTTTGTGGATGCAAGTGTGATAGAAATACTCACGTGTTTGCCCCGTTATTGACAGTCTGCAGCCTTAGATATATATACGTATAACTGCTGATATTCTTTCTTGAACTTGGCTCAGAGTTTGTTTTTCTCTTAACGCCTACTGATACCTTCACTTACATCCTTCCGAAAGCTATCAAGTATGCTTCTGGTAACTCGAAGTCTTGATGCAACAGACGATGCTCTGGAGCCAAAGATGTCCCCGTCTAATCAAAAGGAAGAGGATCTTAGCGCGGGCGATACTATGAACCGGTCCTTGTCGCATCATGAATATCCAAGATTCTCGAGGGTCCACGAACTTTTGATAATTCTACTACTAATTTCAGCTCAGATCATGACTCAAGCTAGTGTTGGCCAGGGGCTACAGCCGTTACATATATTAGGAGCATCATTTGGCGTCACAGAGCTAGGTCAGCTTAGTTGGGCTATTGCAGGGTACTCGCTAAGCGTGGGAACGTTCATCCTTGTTGCTGGAAGACTGGGTGATATGTATGGCCATAAGCGCATGTTTCTTATTGGATATGGGTGGTACGCATTGTGGTCACTACTGTGTGGAGTAAGCAGTTACAAAGATTTCATATTTTACTCAACATGCAGAGGACTGCAAGGCATTGGCCCAGCAATCTTGCTGCCTAACTCTATAGCTATGATTGGAAGTTTCTATCCTCCTGGGAAAAAGAGAAATCTGGTGTTTTCCATTTTCGGGGCTTGTGCTCCCTCGGGATACATAATGGGTGCCTCCATGTCATCTCTATTTGCGCAACTAGCGAAGTGGATGTGGGCTTACTATGTCACTACATTGGTGTCAATAGCAATTCTGGTCATCAGTTACTTTGCAATCCCGGAGCCCTCTGAAGACCACAACCATGAGCAGGAAGATGAAACTTTTGATTACTGGGGAGCTGTTACTGGGGTCACCGGCTTAATCCTTTTCAACGTAAGCTGGAACCAAGCACCGATTGTAGGCTGGAAAAACCCTTACACTTATATTTTGCTTATTGTGGGCATGTTGTTTTTTGCTGCCTTTTGCTACATAGAGCTCAAAGTTGCCAAGTTTCCGCTGATTCCAGTATCCTCTTTCAACTTAAAAATTACTCTTGCACTAATCTGCGTTGCCTGTGGATGGGGAACTTTTGGAATATGGGTCTTTTATCTTGTTCAAACTATGATTGTTGTTAGAGGATATACTCCACTGGCGTCCTCAGCACAGATGACTCCTGTTGCAGTAACTGGTATAATTGCATCGCTGACTACAGCCTTCCTTTTCTCTAGGCATGTCGATGTATCGATAGTTCTATTGATTGCTCTTCTGGCATTTCTTACTGTGTCTATTCTTCTTGCAACAATGCCACAGAACCAAATATATTGGGCTCAAACGTTTGTTTCCGTCGTTGTTGGCCCTTTCGGAATGGATATGAGTTTTCCAGCTGCCACTATCATGCTAAGTGACGCAGTTCCCCGAAAACATCAGGGGAAAGCTGCTTCGCTGGTGACCACTGTGCTAAACTATTCCATCTCGCTTTCTTTGGGTATCGCCGGCGTGGTTATCGAGTATACAGTGGATACTTTAGACTCCAGCCCAGAGTCGATGATGAAACAAGTGCACAACGCAGCATATTTAGCTACTGGCCTTTCTGGTCTGGGAGTTTGCTGCGCTATTTATTCGTACATTTCAACTCATTGGACAAAGGCTGGAAAACAATAATGTGGTCTTTCATTTATTCCGAGTTTTTTTTTTTTCACTTTAATTCTGTATGCAAAACTCGGAGCAGCATCTTCAAGTAACTTTGAAAGTTATAAAGCTAATTGGATATAAAATATCATACATTAACTGAATTTGTTGAATTTTGATTTATTCAAGTGCATATATGTTGTCATCTTGGTTATCGAGGTAGTATATAATTCAAAATCTCGAGCACAAAACGCGTCGCCCCGATTAGGAAGTGTAATCGATCTCAATTTTGCATCAAGGGGTCTCTACACGCAGATTTGTATCTGCCGCGAACTTTGCATCTCTTCTTAATTTTACCATCTCTTCAACTTTTTGTACTTGTCTTTAACAACTTTTGTACTTATCTTTAATTTTTTTTGGTGAAATTAACGGGAGTGGAGTATCTGAAGCTTAATGTCTTCTCAAGATCATCATAGCTCACCACCTGTAAGTGGAGGCGGCTATTCATCTCCAGTAAACTCGTCACCTGGAAGAGATGAAGCTAATTTGAGAAGCTCTCCTCCTCCAGAGCAGGCACCCAGTTTTGATGCAACCCAGCCTGTTGAACAGCCAGATTTTGCTGAAGGGGGAAGGCGCCATTCTCAATCTCTGTTTGAATCATCTTCACCGGTACGGCCTAATGACGAGGAGTCAAGGCCTTACTCCGTTGGTGCCAGATCTAGATCAAGAGCTTCGTCTGTATCAACAATTACTGGAGCTGGTAGATATCAAGAGTCAGCGGGTTTTGCTAGGTCTGATAGAGCATCGTCTCCTCTGCACTTTTCGTCATCTTCTTCCATGAGGCCTCCTGAATCTTCTATGCGTACTGGAACTCGTCATGGCTCATCTTTGATCTTTAGCGACGACTCTTCTCAGCAACGAAGAAGAACCTCAGGCTATCATCGTGGGGATATTCATTCTTCAGATACAGCAAACTCAAGAGGTGCTGGAAGTGGGCCTCATTCTAACCTTTCGAATATCCCCTCGGAGCGACGAGCAGATGAACCTGTTAGAGTTATTTGGGGTACAAATGTTTCAATTCAAGAATCAATGTCAGATTTCCGAGATTTCCTCCAATCTTTCAAGTCAAAATACCGTGCAGCACATGACCATCAGACTGTTGAGCCCGGCGAGGGTGAGGATCTGGTGTATGTTGATATGATGACACAGATGAGGCTTTTGGGTCTGACAAACTTGAACTTGGATGCAGAAAACCTACTCTCTTACCGAAGAACTGTGAAGTTATACTATCAGTTAGTTAATTACCCACAAGAAGTTATTCCAATCATGGATCAAACTATTAAGGACTGTATGGTAGCTCTGGCCACAGGAGCAGGCGGAGAGAACATAAATCCTCAAGAAGTGGATGATATTGAGACTAAAGTTTACAAAGCTCGTCCTTTCAATATCGCAAACAAAAAGGGAATGAGAGAATTGAATCCGAATGATATTGATAAACTAATCTGTGTCAAAGGTTTAGTGCTCAGAACTACTCCGGTAATTCCAGATATGAAGGAGGCATTTTTCAAGTGTAGTGTGTGCAACCATACCGTGGTGGTTGAAATTGATAGAGGACTGATCACTGAGCCAACCAGGTGCCCAAGACCAATGTGCTTGCAGAATAATTCCATGCAGATTATTCACAATAGAAGTTTGTTTGCTGACAAGCAGGTTATCAAAATGCAAGAAACTCCAGATATTATCCCTCCAGGTCAAACACCACACTCGATTTCTCTGTGTGTGTATGATGAACTAGTCGATGTTTGCAAAGCTGGTGATAGAGATGAGATTACTGGTATATTCAGATCTACGCCTGTGAGAGTGAACCCTAGACAGCGTACTTTGAAGAGCTTATTCAAGACATATGTGGATGTTGTTCACGTCCAGAAGGTGGACAAGCGGAGAATGGCAATTGATGTTAGTACACTGACCAATGATTTAGACGCTGTCAATTTGGAGGCAGAGGTTGCTGATACTGAGGCCGAAAAAGCTGAGGCAGAGCGTCAGAATGAGGGAGAAGATGTGCGAAAAGTTACTGATGAAGATGTTGTTAAAATCAAGGAAATTTCTCAACGTTCTGACGTGTACGAGCTGTTAGCAAGATCTTTGGCTCCTTCAATTTACGAGCACGATGATGTCAAGAAGGGAATCCTTCTGCAGCTGTTTGGCGGTGCAAACAAAACCTTCAAGAAAGGTGGAGGTCCCAGATACCGTGGAGATATTAACGTGCTACTTTGTGGTGACCCTTCAACAGCCAAATCACAGATTTTGCAATACGTTCATAAGATCGCTCCTCGAGGTATCTATACTTCAGGTAAGGGCTCTTCAGCCGTTGGGCTGACTGCATATGTTACCAGAGACCTGGAGACCAAACAGCTAGTTTTGGAGTCTGGTGCTTTAGTTCTATCTGACGGCGGTGTTTGCTGTATTGATGAGTTTGACAAGATGTCAGATTCAACTAGATCAGTACTGCATGAAGTCATGGAACAACAAACAGTTTCCATTGCAAAAGCTGGCATTATTACCACTTTGAATGCTCGAACTTCTATCCTGGCCAGTGCTAACCCCGTGGGTTCAAGCTATGATCCTAACTTGTCAGTGCCACAAAACATTGATCTGCCTCCCACTTTGTTGTCAAGATTTGATTTGATCTACCTTATGCTTGACAAAATTGATGCTCAGTCTGATAGATTTTTGGCATCTCACTTGACCAGAATGTACTTGGAGGATGCCCCGGAGACTGCAGCGTCCGAGGAGATTCTACCAGTAGAGTTCTTGACTCTTTATATCTCTTACGCCAAGCAAAATATCCATCCGGAAATAACAGCTGATGCAAAGGAAGCTTTGGTTCAGGCATATGTGGAGATGAGACGGTTTGGTGATGATCCTCGTGCTTCAGAAAAGAGAATCACTGCCACGACAAGGCAATTGGAGTCTATGATCAGACTGTCTGAGGCCCATGCCAAAATGAGGCTCTCGGAGCATGTTACTCAAGCAGATGTTCAAGAAGCGGTTCGATTGATTAAAAGTGCTATTAAACAGTATGCCATGGATAAGAATACTGGAACAATTGATATGGATTTGATTCAAACTGGTACTTCTGCAGCTCAGCGAGAGCTCAGACAAGCCCTGAAACAAAATATCCTGAATCTGTTAGATAGCGGCCTTGCAAACGGCGAGAATGGTGCCATGAGAATTAGCGATCTTGTCAGTCGTCTAGCTGATACTACCGGCCAACGAGTAGATCCGAACGAAGTGGATACAGCTCTGAGATCACTGGAGCATGAGGGCGGTGTATCGTTACGAGGAATCGGGTATAGGGCTCTCGTTACAAGACTAGCCTCTGCCTAGTGCGTTCAGCTTTTTCTTTTGAGTCGCTTTTTTTGTTTTCAGATTAATGATGATAAATATTTATTTACACGGATAATAATATACAAATATGCTAAATGCTTTACACAAGCTCAGATGCAAACTCAATTGATTTCGCAACTAGACTCTCTAAATCCTTTTGTACAGTGCTAGGTACGCTTTCGGGGTAATCTAGCACTAAGGAAATTTCAGCCCGTCTTCCACCGCGTAGCCCACCTTCAAGTACGTTCTGTTGTACGAGAAAGTCTCCTGCTTGATACTCTAGTTGCCGTACGAACTGTAGTTTCTCAGTCATATATTGGACTGGTGCACCGTTAATCATGAAAGTAATGTTGCTAGGTGTTGAGATGTTATGGTGAACATGCTTATCTAGCCGAGATGCACTGATAAACTTGCTTATATTTTCCCTTGATGTGTTCAAGATATTGGAATTCACCATGGTATAACGAATGTCTGCATTTTTGTCGGGTAAACTCACAGCTGTATTAGATTCTCTGGAAATCTCAAGCAGGGTTATTTTATCTTTCAAAGGACGGTACTGAGAGTCGGTAGCCTCCATCCATAACTCAATAGCGGGCAATGGCTGAGATGGCGCATTGGCCTGCAGATCATTAACATCTTCACTGTTCTTCTCTCCTACCTGTGGGCTTGAAGTTGTTATCAGAGAAGGTGTAAATGAAATTGAAATCATATAATTGAAATCACCAGGCCCATCAGTGGACTCCTTAAGTTTTTGGGTGAATATTCGGTCTGGGTCTAAATAAGCATTTTGGTCTCTTCTGAACTCATTGATTGTTTTGAGCTCACTAGCCTCATCATCAAATATCATATCCCATGGCTCAAGTGGCTTCGAGGCAGATAATGGAGGCTCAATTTGAGCTGAGGGAGGTTCAGGATTGTGTTTGATTGTAGACCCGATTTCGTTGAACACCTTCCCGGTAATGAATGGGATGTTGGTTAGAAACTGCTTCTTGGAGCCCTGAATGGCACTTTCAATATCTCTTTCCAAAGAGTCTTTTGGTACTTCATGCAATAAATGGCCAAATGTAGCAGCAACCGTTACACCAGAGTTCTTGTCCACTTCAGTTTCAATAGAGGTAAGCAAACTGCTGGAAATACTTTGTACCAGGATTTCTTCGTCATTCTTAGCAGTGGTAGCATCAATTCCAAGATTTCTCGGATTTGGAAGAGTAAGCTTTCCATCAACAAAGGTCTGCTTGTCCTTAATCAGTTTTATTCTATGCCAATTTCTTCTGCGGTCATCCCATGACTGCGCATCATCGTCAGACTCCCAATATAAAGCTGACTTATCTATGTTGTTTCTTTCATAAAGATACTTGTTGGTGGCATGCGGGCTATACTTAGCTGAGCTGTTCAGTAATCCAACTGCATACCTGATACCCCATCCACTACTCGAAGTAACTCTGAGCACTTTGTTTTCGTCATCATAATCTAGAAAGCTTTTTGACAAAACCTGAATTCTAGACAAAGGCAGGTCCTTCACCGACGAAATCTCGTCTAAGCGAGAAAGGCTGAAGTTTTCACTGATTAGATTGGAAAGAAATTTATAGAGCATTGCGCCTATCCATTCCACAGTTTCTCGAGAAGCCTTCACAACAATATGAGTGTTCAGGTTGCGTTGTTTTTTTTGGGCGTCTGGCTGGGCAGAAGGTGAATTCTCTGGGCTACTGAACTCTATCTCAGCTCCGTTTTTAGCCCATTCTGTATGCAGTGAGTTTGTGATGATACAGAATAACTGTGGCATGTTGACAGTAAAGCTTTTCTCAACAATAGGTCCAGATCCTATACCTTTGGTAGTCTGATTTGTTGTTTTTGAATCAGGTAGAATACCCCAATAAATTTTGATTATTTCTTTTGCAAGTTTTGGTTTATTGTAGTTGCTCCCCCTGCCAAGAATGCTTACAAGTTGCTGTTTGAGAAATGCTTTCGATACCTTTTTGACCAAGCCATCATATTCTCCACCAGGTAGTACAGTTCCCTTTTCCAGAGACTTGGGTCTCAACTTATCCAAAGTTTTGAGTAAACCATCCTTTGAACCTGTATTACTCTCGGGTGATCTAAGCGTTGAAAGTTCGGATAGCGTTTCGGAAAGTAGGTCCTGGGTTTCTAATATTACGTCGTCTTTGACACCCATCACTGCAGGTTTGAATTGACTGCCGTAAGCCTCTACCTTTGGCTGTTCCTTGGGCAAGATGTGCGATTCTTTCGCTCCTAGTATGATATAGGGACTAATTGTGCTTTGGTCTCTACTTTGCCTCTTAAAGTCATTTCCAGATCTCTTGCTTGCAACTTTCCTTTCAAAATCAGGTAACCACTGAGATCTTTGAGGATTCCTATTTTTATGCGAGGAAAATAGTATGCTAGGTATAATATCATCACCACTGTCTTTTTTAGGCGGCTTGTCCTCCAGAGCAGACCGCAAATCTCTTATAAAACTCTCCGAGCTATCGCTTTTTTCATTTTTTCTAGGGCTCATAGATTCGAGGCTTTTACTCAGCATTTCCCAGTCGTCTTGGTCATTTGAATTTTGATCTGGATGTACAGTAGAACTATCCTGTATGGTGAAACTTGACAATTCCTGTAGATTTTTCAATTCCTGAGCCAAATCTAGGTCATTTTCGAATGCGCTTTTGCCACGGTCTACTCTCTCAGCCAAATTGTCCAGAAAGGACAAATCAAAGTCTTCTTCTTTTGCCTCACCACTTGGCGTAACAGGTTTTTGTTCGCTGGTAACGTCCTTGGTATACTGCCTACAAATTTTCAAAGGCACTCGACACAGCTGTACACAAGGCAGCCTGCCAGTAATGCTATTGAGGCCGTATATCCTCAGCATTTCCAAAAACCATTAACCCTAGCTAACGTAATTACTCTATGCAAGGATGAATCAAATCATAAAAGTTTCATATATATTTATAAAAATTTTGAAAGCGTGCAATGATCAGCAAACTAGTGGCATAGATATTTCAGCCGTTATGTACTGTTTAAAAAAATTATATGTACCATTCAATTAGCGCCCATATCATGACCTTTTATACTATCTCACAATTATTTAATACTTTTATTTTCTGAGTTTTGACCCAAAGCATATACTAGATATTATTTTTATCATAGGTGCAATGCCATGAACCATGACAACGTCCCTGGTACGGAGCCCGTATTGGATTCAAACAGTACCGACAAGCAAGATCATCAGCTGCCAAAATGTTTTTTGAATTATTCAAGGTTTTTTCAAAGTGAAATGGTTGAGTTTTTTACTGGATCAAAACTCTCCCAGCCACTGCCGTATGAACTCATAAAAGTTGAAGATAGCCAAGCATCAAGTCAATCTGAGCTGCAAGTTCTATCTGATACTGATCTGGAAAATCCAAGCCTTGACTCACTTTCTGGTACACACGTAAATGTCGAGAGCTCAATTGCTTCAGTGGGGACTTTTTGGACCAGTGAAGAAAAGGAGAAGTTTTTTGAGTTTCTCGGTAGAAGGTCAAGGCATGATTTAGCAGGTGTTGCGGCAGAGCTCGGGTCAAAAAGTCTTGTGGAAGTTGAGGAGTATCATGACCTGTTATTTGCAGCATCAAGCTCAGAAGGTAATCTTGTCTCAATGGCAGAAATACCTGCTGCCATGGAAATGAGCGAGGTTCCATGGATCTCACAAGTTGAGGAGGTAGAGTCTGCTATAATTGCAGATACTGAGGACATCAATAGCACGAATATTGCCGAAAGGCATTGCGACAAACTGGAGGCTGAAATTGATTCTGACTTACTACTGCGAGCTGGATTACTGCAGAGGTTATCAGATATTTACATGGAGTTCTCTAGGGTGGACGATGACGAGGAAGCCGGATCTGCTTTTATCAGCAAAGACGCCTATTTGTTCCTAGTGGAGGTTGTTTGGGACTTATTGAGGAAGATGCTTCGAGAAATTGGACAGCAGCAAGCATTCAAGAGGATAAACCGACTTCCCACAGTGGAGAGCCCAAGTATTTACAATAAAGTTACTACTAGGGTGGGAAATAGATTGGAAATTATGAATGTCAGTAAGAAATTGGGAATTCCGCTGGAAAAAAGCGATTTCTGGAAAAATTTCTTTGTAAGAAATAAAAATCTCATGTGCGTGTACCAAGGTGCTAAAGTAACTCAGGGAAAGCAGAAAGATTTCTCGGAAATTGAAGACGTTACAACCGCAGGCGAACTGATTTTGCCCGAAGCAGCTTGTGCGTTTCTCAGGTACAAGCCCATGTCGTCCTTTTACAGTGCCTATTTTACGCGACAGGCTAAATTAGAAGAAAAGGAGTTTGAGGATTGGATGCATGCAACGTACGAAAAAACAGGACCTGTAGATGATGATTGGTATAATGCTCAAATTTTCGAGGAGAGTAATGACTCAGATGAAGAAGCCGAGGAAGCACTTGTTAACAGAGAGACAGAGGTACTCGAGAAATTGGACTTGGATAGATCACGCACCTACGAGGAAAAGCTACTAAACTGGACACGCAACGATAACTCTAGAGAAGCACCATCCAACATCCCACCTATCAACTCTTTAGATGGTTTGGAGCCCGAAATCAAGGGATTTATGCAGAACATTGCTCGAACAGATTACTCAATTCTCGCCAAAAGTCCACACAGCGATATTATCTACTTCACAAAGGTGAAAAAGCTGCCCAAGAGGAAACGAAGAGTGTCAGAGCCTAAGAATGAGAAGAAGAGGAAATTGAGAGAAGAATACATAGAACCAAGTTTATTTATTGAAAATAGCTCAGAAAGCTCAAGTAGCTAAATACTTAAAGTTTTGAAACCGCTGATAAAAAGCTGATTCATAGAACATGAGAAAACGCGTTGACGAGATCACAATTGAGCTTAAGGTAATTGACGCTTTGCTAGATACGATCTATAAGGGCCAAATCTGAGACCGATTAAGCGCACTATACATATATAAACACCGGAGCAATACTAGACTTTGCACTTTTTTTATTGCGCTTTACCCAGACTTTTAGAAAACAAGCTGAAAACAAGGATGCCATTCGAGTACAAACTGGAGCCTTATGACAAGAATCAGCTACCAACTCCCACTTTAGCGGTGGCATCTGCATTCGACTTGACTGACAATATATTCAAGTCCTGGAGTGTGGGAAAGTTGTACAGCCACATAGACGTACAGAGCTATAACACTAGAATTGATGGAAAATACTGGATGGCAAGAGTGTCCAAGCATAAAGATGTGCCATTTGAGTCGTTCAAAAAGGGCTTGCTAGAAAATCACACCGCGCAGGAAGTTGACTACATTCCATTGCTGGCGTCTTTTAAGAAGCTTGGTGAGCATGAAGAGTGGGAAAATATGCTTGTTCATTACAAGTTCCCCAAGTTCTTTAGTGACCGTGAAATGACTGCCTGGATTCTGTGCATACAACCTGACCTCAACGTCAATCAGTTTTTTGTTATATCGTTGCCTTCATCTACTCCCTTACCAGATTATACAAATATAACCCAGGGATCATACTGCTCCATTGAGAAGGTCACCGAGCTGGAAGACGGCACCGTAGAGTGGATTATGGCGGTTACCAGTGATTCAGGCGGAAACATTCCCAAGTGGGTACAGGATAAGTCTGTTGGGGGAAGCGTAGTTGAAGATGTACCTCACTTCATCAAATGGGTGAAGGAAAAGTATCCCAGTGAAGATTCATGATAGAGAATGATAAATTAATGTTTGTAATAAGTAAAGAGAAAACAGAGAAAGAAGCTAGAAAAAAAACATGTTCACGATAACCTAGCTGATATTTCCTTTTGTTTGAGCAATGCGTTTTTCCATTCGTGGTCAGAAATAGGCTGAGGTTGTAGTCCCTGGACCGTTGGCCAAAACTCTGCTCCAACTCGTCCCAGCGACTGTGAGCAGTATGCTAACTGCAGCCACAGACTGTCTCTCAAAGACTGGTCTGTAATTCTAGGTGCCAGCTCAATCAATGCTGTCCGGAGATCAGTAACCAGAGCTCGAATGAATTCGGCCACTGTAAGCTCACCATATGCAGTTTGATCAAATATTTGATGAAAGTTAGCCACAGTAGCAAAGCCGTGCTCTCGAAATATCTCGATATATCTTTTCAGGTATTTATCTGGACCATGCTGTATCAGAGGTTCCAGAGTTTTGTATTGGGACCTTATGAAGTATAGCCTGGAGGCCAGAAACAGCGTGCAAAGCTCCTTATCTGAAAACTCGCCGAGCCTTTTGAAATATGAAATAACTTTGATCAACACCGGCAATTTAGTGGCCTCTCTCAAAAGTCGAAGCAGTTTGCCCGTCATAACCTGGAGAACTTCGTAAATTTCTTGTCTGACTGATTTTATAATTCTGACACTGCCAAACCGTGCTTCTAGTCTTTTTGCGTGGGCATATAGATCTTGCGCTTCTGAATAGTACCCATTTCTCACACATGCTAATGCCAGTGAGGGCAGCTCCAGTATATCTTGCACTTTGTCAAGGTTCTGAAGCAATATCACCGACTCTCGGGAAGAATCAATGTGCGCTTGGTGATCTACGGAGACCACCTTGGAATCTGTGCTCAAAGCCTCCAAAGCAGGTAGTTCAAGTAGAGTCGTACTCAATTCTTTGAACCCTTGGAACCCTTCAATGGCATTTTTCAGATTAGTAGCCCCAGATATAAATTGTGGCTTGGAGGACTGTGCCAGCGATAACAAGCTATGGGAAATCCTTTCATCAGCAGATTGTAAATATGCGCGTTCGCTACTTATAGCCGTTGTATTCAGCCCTCGCAGATGGCCAAGATACTCTGCCCATTCTGATGGTTGTAAATGCTTGTACTCCTCCGGTAAGTTTTGCGAGAGCACAGAAAATAACTGGTCTGACATGCTGTGCAGGTTGGTGTCGCTGTCCACACAACTAAGTCCTCACCAACTTTTAGTACAGTTTTACGCGCATTAAAAAAGTAGTGTAGTAAATGTATACTGCGAGCTGACATCGTTGAATCACACACTTCAAAAGTATAGGCCCTCGAGGTTCGATTAAAGTGGCTTTCTTCGACCACCATCAGCCCAAAAAATATTCGATTTAATCTTTCTCTGTCTCATTATCTACTCAGTATCAGATAACGCCATTTCCGCACCATGGAAGGTCTGTTTTTCAATATTGACAAGTATGTTCCGAGAGGCATTCCATGTTTTTTTATCTTTTTCCGTAAAATGCTTTGGTGCTGACAATTTGTAGTGGATACATCGAGGGCCTTGTTCGAGGTTACAGAGTTGGTCTTTTGACTGGTGCTCAGTATGTCAACTTGACTCAATGCGATTCATTAGATGGTAGGACAAGAAGAGAATTGAAACTAAATGAATGTATTGCTTGGATTCTAACATGTATTATAGATTTGAAGCTTCAATTATCTGCTACGGAATATGGTAATTTCCTAGCCAATGTTCCTAGTCCTTTGACCACAACCAATTTCCAAGAGGGGACCTTTTCCAAATTGGTTGAAGAATTTCGATACATTCGGGCTCAAGCAGTTGCTCCCATGTCTCAGTTTATGGACTATCTGACCTACGCATATATGATTGATAACGTTGCATTGCTCATCACAGGTACTGTCCATGATCGTGATAAGTCTGAGATTCTGGCCAGATGCCATCCCTTAGGATGGTTTGACACTTTACCAGCATTGTCCGTTGCCACTGATGTTGAGTCCCTGTACGATACTGTTTTGATTGATACTCCACTTGCCCCTTACTTCAAGGACTGCTTGTCTTCGGAAGAACTCGACGATTTAAATATCGAGGTGATTAGGAACAAGTTATACCGGGCCTATCTCTTGGATTTCTATGAGTTTTGCAAGCGGGAGCTGGGTGAACCGTCGAGGCAAATCATGGTAAGACTCTTGGAGTTTGAAGCCGACAGAAGAGCTATAAATATTAGTTTGAACTCTATTGGCACAGAGTTAAGTAAAGATGACCGAACTGATTTGATACCTCAGTTTGGAAGCTTATACCCAACTGGAACTGAAGCTCTTGCCAAATGTGATGATGTTGAACAAGTCAGGGCTGTGGTAGACTCAATCAACCCGATATACGGAGAAATTTTCGACAATAATAACCACAAGTCTATTGAGGATCACTTCTACCAAAAGGAGATGGAGCTTTGCAAAGCTGCCTTCACTCAGCAATTCACTGTGAGCACTATCTGGGCTTGGATCAAATCCCGTGAGCAAGAAGTGCGAAATATCACCTGGATTGCAGAATGTATTGCCCAGAATCAAAAAGACCGGATAAACAATTATATCTCTGTTTATTGAAAGAGATGGTATACACATAACTACACATACACACACATATATAATTCAACTTCATCAAAAAATTTGCAGCAGTTTTCATTCTACTTCTTACCAAAAAGCCCTCTTTTCTCTTTCCTATCGCTCTCTCTACGAGATGTCTTTCTGGGAAGAAATTTGCCAAACGGCGAAGTGTGGGAAGACTCTTCACTACGCTTTGGTAATGAAAAAGAGTCACTGGTAGAAGCTGATGTCGTATGCTCCACAGAAGCAGCGGGTGCGGGAGAGGACGTATGCTCAGCAGAAGCAGGAGCAGCAGGCGGCTGTGAGCCTGAAAGAGATAGGGACTGAAGATCTGGCGGATCGATACTACCGCTACTTGACTGAACGTTAGAAGAAAGCGACAAAAGAGGTACTGAGCCCCTGCGGCCAGCTGAAGGGCTATAAGCATCCCTCTCATCATCAGTTTTAGACGGTGACTTTGGAGAAAGAACGCCACCATTCAGCGTGGGAGATGATGTCGAGAGTAGAGGACTGTTCATAGCAACCACATGAGCGCCATCAACAGCGGCTGTAGAAATGCCATTTGTGGTGTACAAGTTTTCCTTCTCCAGCTTGGATGGAGAAATTTCTTGGTAAAAAAGCACATACGCAGTTGCCATGCCTTTGTTATCACCAAAGAAATTGAAAACATAGTTCTCGTCAACTGCCTCCACCATCTCGTCATCATACAAGAGCCACCCGGTGTGCTCAGTCTTCACCACTGCCACATAATGTCCGTGAGAAGGACCTCCACCAATATGAACCACTACTGAAGACAACTCATAGAGTTTATCTGGATCATCTGCATCATACGTAGTGTTTGATAATCGGAAATGTTTGGGGTAAACCACACGATGGAATAGCTTAACGTTACGTTGCATGTCCTCGGTGAACTTGAATCTCTTTAGATGCAAAGCCAACACTTTCGGAAGTCTTTTCACTTTCATTCTCTTTTCTGCCTCTTGTAAACCCCCGCAAGAATCACAATGAAACTTATTCCGTTCACATAGCATTTCGCTTGCTGAGAATTGCTTTAAACATGAGGTGATGGATGTGTTCCTTTCTAGGTCAATGCTTAAATCCAAGAATAACTCGTCACGCCTGGAAACAGTTTCACAAGTAAGGCATTTTGTTTCTGAGGTAAGCAATCCCTCGAATAAGTTATGTACCCAGGAATTATTGCCATTGGCAATATCCAGCTTTTCAATAGTTTCGTTAAGTAAGAAATTGAAAAACTCATGAGCATCCTGGTGCATAGTGGACCTAAACAGCTCATTTTCTCTCTTGAGTACCTCAATAAGGTTAGAAGGGGAAGCCACACCAACTCTAGAGGAGTTCTCAGCCATGCACTCAAAAATATCCTTCAAAGCTGTGAAAAGAGATTCTTTCATATTATACTCCTTTGACAAAGATATATCCAAGTTAATGATGGGGCCGGTGATGAGCGAGGCACGTTTCTTAGCCTCAGGGCTTGCAAACGGGTCTTCTGTGAAACCTACGACGGGGATATTTTGACCAGGCATCCTCACTCCTAGCGACAAACCAAGCAGACCAGGATGAGCATTCAAAGCAGCTCGAGCCGTTGCACTTTCAGATAGTGGGGTTGCTACTGTAGCATTCGAAGGATGTCCTGCTGGTGTAACATACTGATCGCTATCGTCTACACTGCCGGTGCCAGCATTAATACTATTATTTCCAGTGTTATTGTTGTTGCTGCTGCCGTTATGCCCCACTGAAGAGGTCTCTGAGTGATGATGATGGTTATGATGCTGATGTTCCTCTTCGTGATGTTTATTGCTGCTTTTGCGGCCGAACAAAGATATTTTGCGTCCCACACTCTTGTCCGAAGAGGACTGCTGCCCCTCTGAGTATGTTTGTTGTAGTACGTTTTGTTGCAGAGAGCCGTTTGTCTGCGCGTTGAGAGCACTTCCGGGAGGGAGAGTTCCTGGTGGCACTTGCTGGAAATCCCCAGAGGTTGAGATAGCAGCTGCGTCAGGATCAACAGTGAAAGGATGCGGCACTTTTCCCTTGATTTCCGTCTTTCTAGGCCTGTCAGGATGTAGATTTTTGTTGTGTCGCATAGGCTCCAAGGAGGCATGTGGATAAGCTAAGATAGCTTCACGGAAAGGTTTGCAGTAATACAAACACTGCAAGATAGAGTTGCAGTAACATGTGTTTCCAAAGTTCTCCATGCCGAATATCTTGGCAGATCCATCTGTGAGTTCGTCATAATCCAACGCTGTAGCTGGGTGCGGCACGCTTCCGGCAGAGGAGCTAGCAGCGCCAATGCCGTTGTGTAGCGACTTGGCTTCGGAGGGCAAACCAACCTCAGCCGTCATTTTAAAAGCACAAGAGATTCAAAAAAAAAGTCAGAGTGAAAAATTAACAGCTTGAAATAAAAACAAGTAAAAAAAGTCCTTCTTTCTTCGAGCTGGAACCCCTCCTTTTAAATTAAGGGATGTATAAGACCGAGAAACCACCCGCAATTACTCCGCAATAGAAGTCCAAGAAACTCTTAGCTGGAATTTCTTAAAACACTTGGGTTTATCAAGCCGAGAAGCAAAAAAGTATAGCAAGAAAAGGCAAAAAGGTTGAGCTCAATCTATCCAGAATTTGAAGTAACAGATGTTGGTGGACCCCAAGAAATTTGATATGTATAGACGTGAGAGGATAAAAAAATAAGGAGACTATCGAGAAACTATGGGGGCAACCAGGATCTCAGATTTTCTATTCTTTTTTCTTTTGGCTTTTTTGTGTCTTACCAGATTAATTTCATCAAAAAGCGCCTCTCAACAAAAGGTTGGTGGCAGTGTCGCAGTCATGTGATTCAGCTATAAAGTTTAAAGCTCAAAGCTTTGAAGCTTCCGAGATGAAGACCCCGAACTTAGTTTGTGTGTAATTCAGCAGTCTTTCGAGCTGGAAGCCATGCTGTTCGGTAACAGTGCGCTCTTTTCTAGTTTAAAACTCCTTTGATATTTTAATACTATATATGTCTTATTTTTCACGCAGCTTCGAGGAAACTACTTTTTATATACTCTTGGTTTTTTTTTTTCTGGGTTTTATTGTTTTTGTCTCTGGAGCTTGACTGATGCGACTTCTCGACTGCGAAGTTACTTCACAAGTTCTCCAGACAAGGAGCTTGAATCAAAAGTGAGCCATCTTGATTTAAACCTCACCAGACTCGTCAATGACGAGTCTGGCGTGAGGAGTACCAGTTCTGGAACCGTAAGACTCGATCTTCTTGACAACGTCGAGCCCATCAGTGACCTCACCGAACACAACGTGCTTTCCGTCGAGCCAAGGGCAAGGGACGGTGGTGATGAAGAACTGGGAGCCGTTGGTGTTAGGACCAGCATTAGCCATGGACAAAAGACCAGGCTTGGTGTGCTTCTTGGAGAAGTTCTCGTCGGGGAATCTATCACCGTAGATAGACTTACCACCGGTACCGTCATGGTTGGTGAAGTCACCACCCTGCAGCATGAACTCGGGGATCACTCTGTGGAAAGTAGACTTGGCATAACCGAATCCCTGCTGGCCGGTAGCAAGCTGACGGAAGTTATCGGTAGTCTTGGGAACAACCTGAGAAGAAGTTAGTATGTTAATTGAGGGTAGGAGAAAAAAAAACCATGAAACAAAGGGCGGACCGCAACCATCCTTTGCTCAAATCAAAAATCTTACATCGTCGTAAAGCTTGAAAACGATTCTGCCCAAAGGCTTAGCTAGAATTGAAGTTAGTATACATTCAGATCCAAGTCTTCGGAGGTAAAACAAGAGCTGACGGAAAAAAAGAAGAAGTTTCAAAAGAAGCATTCAGCCCAAAAACTTTGAACCGTTCTCTTTGCTAGGAACACAGCCAATTGCAACTTTTCTTTCACTTCCACCGCACTACCAATTGTTCACTTACAGTCAGCGGAGACATCAAAGTACACGTTCTTTCCCATTGTAATTGAAGAGTTACTAAACGATCTGGTGGCAAAAAGTCGTGAAGAAGGAGTAGAACAAGAAGAAACAAAAGAACGAGCGGTCTGTTTGAACATTTGTATTTTTGTACGTCACAAAGTTTGTTTCCTTGCGATTCCACAGAGAAACTAACAGAATGGGCTGTTGGACCGTGGGTGCTGCGTAAGCTGGTTGGATGATCGCGGAGAGAGTGATGACGTCTGTGATGATAATTACGCGTCCGAGGAAGAACTTTTGGGCAGTGCAGTCACGGGATCTGGAGAAGGGGAGGTAAAATATTTATAATGCTTATGTAATCATTCTGTTTCCCGTCCTTTTGTGCATACTTCAGTTCTCAGAGTTGATTTTGAAAGCTGTATGTATCTCACAGACCATGTTGCTATGTTTGTACTCTGGAAGCCTGATATAAGAAAACTAGCTTAGGGTTTGTGTAATTCATTGAATATTTGTTGTGACGCTCTCTCTGCTTGGGTTTCTTCTACGGCTTTGCTTCATCGCAGTAGTGTCAAACACAACAACACTATACTGCTGTTGTATATAATCATGACAACACTATCGATGTAGTAGTATCAACTATAGTATATCCACTATATCCGTATATATATATATTTACCTAGGTCCTACTTTTCCTCAGCTTTTTCTGGGTAACATACAGCTAAATGGATAATATCAAGGATACCATCTCCAACTTGACGCTCTACGACGTCAAGGCGTATGTGCGGAAGGCCCAGAATGTAGTGATGAATTACACGGAGATGGAAGCGAAAGTTCGAGAAGCCACCAACAATGAGCCATGGGGAGCATCTTCCACCATAATGCAGGAGATTGCAGACGCTTCGAACTCGTACTCTCACTTCCACGAAATCATGCCTATGATTTATAAAAGATTCACAGAAAAAAGCGCCGAGGAATGGCGACAGATTTACAAGGCTCTACAGTTGTTGGAGTACCTTATCAAAAACGGGTCGGAGCGGGTCGTCGACTACGCCCGGTCTCACATTGCTGTCATTGACATGCTCAGGCATTTCCACTATATAGATAAAAATGGCAAGGATCAGGGCATAAATATTCGAAATCGTGCGAAGGAGCTGGCATCATTGCTGAACGATGTTGACAAAATCCGAGCCGAAAGAAAGAAATCCAAATCAACCAAAAAGAAGTATGGTGGCATTGGAAACGATCCGGATGAAGGTGGATTTGGAGGCACTGGGAATAAGTATGGTGGGTTTGGTAGCGATGCTATGGAGTTTGGAGGCGGGTACTCTGGCCAAGTTTTTGGTGATGGCGGTGGGTTTGATGGCAGTAACTATAGTGGCCCCGGCTACGGAGATGAAGGTGGATTCGAAGAGTACGAAGTCGAGGAGAGTAGCACTACCAGTAACAACGCAACTGCCTCTAGTCGTGTTGCATCTTCCCGTAAGAAAGAGCCCGAAGCCGCTCCTGTAGCAGATTTCATCTCGTTTGACGACGACGATACGGTCCAGGCCCCACCACCCTCTCAGAAATCTGCTGCTGCTGCCTCGGCAATTGGTGGTGACGATGATGACGACTTTGATGACTTCCAGAGTGCTGGTGGCCCTGCTAGTGCCCCTGCTAGTGCCCCTGCTGCTGCTGCTACCAGTTCCAACATAATGGATCTGTTTGGCTCAGGCTTTAGCTCGAACGCAGCTCCCCAGAACACTACTATTACTAGTACTACTACTACTACGCATGCTTCTTCTCCTATCCCTCCCATACAGTCTTTCAACTCTTTTGGGGTTTCTGGTCAGTCGCCTGTGTTCAGTACAGGTCAAAGTTCACCAGGCCCTAATCCTACTACGAGCAGCTCCGTGTCTACATCTACTGCTAAAAAGGACGCATTTGGTGATTTATGGGCATCATCTAGAACAAAAGTTAATAAGCCAGCATCAACAGGCCCTACGAGTTTGGCAAGTCTAGCCAAGGAGCGACACAATAGTCAATGGAATACTCCCTCTGGGCAACAACAGCAGCAGCAAAAGCAGCAGCAAACGTCCACCACTGCCACGCCAGCAAATGGCTTAGATGATTTGCTTATATGATTGCATCACGACAATAGTTTTTTGTTAGCTTTTAAAAGTATAAAGACGAACGCGCAAGTTAAATATATATATAAATTCTCAAGTTTGACAGCTGTAACATAAGTTGAAGGAATTGTATTGCAAAATTAGTTCATAAAAAGAAAGGTCAAAATACTATAAAGATCAAACCCCCTACATCAAACAGTCAAATCACTGGCCTTAAGTGTGAGCTCGCTCATGGTCTCGCTAGCAACTGTTGCAGAGGCGTCGTCGTCGAAATCTTCATCAGCCTCGGTGTTCAAACCCTGCTCAAAGATCTGTTTTCCAGTTAATTTCCTTGGTGGCGCGGTTTTGCTAGTGGTTACGCTTGGCACGTATGGTTTCTTCTCCTTGGTAGCTACTTCCCGGTCATACTTGGCCCGATCTTCACGGAACTTCTTACGCCATGCCTCAAATGTCTCTTTAGATACTGCTGTTCCCTGAAATTTCAACTGCTCCGCTTCTTCTTCCTCTCTTGCAAGTTTAGCTTCGGCTTGCTCCTTTCTGATGATCTTAGCAGCATGCAAAACCTCGGCTGCTTCCTGGAGAGAAGAGATAAGAGTGAAGATGACAGGCGCACCGATATTCTCTTCAGCAATTAACTTCACCTCCTTGGTGAGGTCTTTAAGGTCCTGCTTATCAAACACAACCACGTCTCCAGAGTCACCGGCCGGATACTCCGGTAACCAGTCATCTTCCTCCACACCAGCATTCTTCCATGCCTTCTCTTCTTGTCGAAGACCAAGCTCAGGAACCACCATTGGATACTCCATAGGGAACTGAACCTCCAGCACCAAGTATTGTGGCGGCGACACGTTCAAACTGATATGTATGTCGAACCTAGACTCTGAATAGTCTATTTTAAACAGTTAGTAAAAACATCCGCTCAAACCTAGCTTCACGAATCAACTTACACTCCAGCTCCATGGGATACATGGTTTGGAGGAGATCAATCTCCTGCTCCTGCTGAGTCTGTGGGTCATCCATGTCTTCAAACTTGTACTTGGTCTCAGGCTCCTTCTCGATGCCGAATATATAATTAACAAAATTCATGTAAACTGTGTACCTTTCCTATGTTGAACGCAAACTGCTTCCTGATCCTTTTGCAGGCTTTGTTTTTTTAAAAGAAACTGAAGCTTCAAGGATGAGGAAAAAGCAGGAGAAAATTCAAGATTACACTAACGTTTGTAGATATAGCGATAGAGAATTCACCGGCCGGTATAAGCATAGCCTAGACTTTTGGAAAAATATATCTGATGCGAAAATATGTTAATCGCACGGCTTAGCTTTTTTATTCTGTCCGCGGGATATCGGCTTGGACACGTCTTCGGAGCTTTAACGCTTGAAATGTCAAGGTCTTCGGCAGCACTAAGAAAGTATAGCTACACTTAGAAATACGAACTGGTTTTGCTAGGTTTCGTGGCTTAAATATCAACCGTTGCAAAATTTCTGGGATTACAAGTTACCCTGAAGTATCTGGCTTCATAGCAGCCTTGAGATCTTCATGAAGTATGAACAAAATGATGTTGATCTCGATCTCTGTAAAAAAAAATTTGGAAGTATCAAACCTCTATTGCGAGCTGTAAGGAGTTTGAAATGTCCGACATTCTAGCTATTTTGCAGCAGGGTAGAGATCTTCTCGGTAGAAGTCAAGATCAAGAATGCTTAGACTTAGTGGAGCCTACTTTCAAAAGTTTGAATTTCCCTTCTGAGGAATCGTCTCGAGAAGAAGTGGCATTTTTTATAGAGCTTGGTCAACTTCTCGGAGAAGCTTACTTCGAGCTCGGTGAAAGTGAGAATGCCTACAATTTGCTGAAATCTATAGTGAAACTAGACCCCAAAGGTGAAATTGGCGGGTTTGAAAAACATTTATGGTTGGGTCAATTGACTGGCGGCACAGAAGGTATTAAGTGGTACGAAACCGGTATCAATGGTCTTGAGTCTCAATTGATCAATACAGACATCAATAAAACTTACCTTGAGACCAAAATATGTGAAGGGTTTTTGGCAATGATTGAAATTTGGATGACTGACCTATGTGACGAGCCAGAAGCTGAGTCTCAGTGTGAGAATCTAATATCGAGGGTCATGATGAGAGAGCATGGAGATAATTTATCAGAAGCATGGAGCGTTTTAGGATCAATACGAATTAGCCAGCAGAGAGATGCTGATGCTAGAGAGGCTTTGGCGAGAGCTTGGAGCCTAATTCAACAAGAGGAGGAGCAGACTCGAGAGGGAGACATTAACTCTGTGGAGTTTATACAACAGTTAGTTAGACTAGCACAAAACATGATTGAAACCGAGCTTTTCGATGAAGCAGACCAAGTACTTGCTAAAGTTACTGAGATGGACGAAGAGGTTCCAGATTCCCACTACCTCAGAGGACTTGGTCATTACATGAGGTATCAGTCAACTAAATCCCAAAGAGATGCCGCATACGCTCTTGCATTCTGGGAGGCTCTTTCACAGTTGCCCGAAGTTCCTTCAGAAATGACTGAATCCGTCGCAGGCTTCAGGCAGGATCTTCCTGAATCAGTTGACTACGAGTTCACCGAGGACGAGGACGAGAACGACGAGGACGATGAAAATAGCATGATTCAAGAATTTGCTTAGAACAGTGGTCCTCTATTTATTATCTGTTATAGTCATGTAAAGTATAGTCAAAACTATAACAGATGTCCAATTAAACAAGTCAACAAAATCATGTATATAGCAAGTTATGTTGATCTCATATGCATCTTGAAGCGTTTCTTCAAAATTGAACTGCCGCTTTAAACAGTGAACAAAAAAAATAGCTAGATACAGCTGATATCTGGTATTGACCTCCTGGGTCCTATTATAAAAAGAAATAAATATACAAAGGGGAAGAATAGAAAAACGAGGTCACAAGAAAGCGAGAACGAACCCTCCAGGGGTTCATGGAGAAAAACTAGTTCTCAAAAGCTGCACTAACTATCTTCTGTATCCTCGTCTTCGTTTACCCAGCCGTCGCTATCGCCCTCAGGTGATTCGTAAATTACGGCAGTAGTCTCTTCCTGAGGTGGGAGTTTCGCACTATTAGAGTCAGGCTCAGGTGCACTTTCTTCGGCGACCTTTCCACCTTTATCAGCATTCTCGACATCTAAGTAATGATCAACTGTGATTTCTTCGGTAACTTCATATCCTCCTGTGTTGTTGATATAAGCATCTTCCTCTTCTCGTGGGATCAGATGAACGTATTCCTCTGGAACCAGCCCCGTCTCTCCAGTCTCTGGATCTGCTGCAACTAGCCATCCTTGACCATGCCTATAGGATACCCAAATTATCTGCCCCTCTCTCAGCGGTGCTTCGTTGTCATTTTCTGGGAAAAAGTCAAATAGCGCAATCGCTCTACCGTGTACTTCTTCATCAGCTGAAGCCACTGAAAACTCATACTGTTTGGATATACGATCTCCAACTTCATAGCTTGTGATAACTGGAGACGTCAAATCAGAGTCCTCTTGCCATGGCGGTCCGTCCTCAAAACCAGCTTCATTACTACCACGTTGGCTATTACGCTTTGCGTCCCTATTACTTGTTCCCCGCTTCTCTTTACTAGAGCCTGATATTGAATAATTTTCTATGTTTTTCGTGACCTGACTGACTCCATGGTCCTCAGCTGATATTGATCCGTTAAGCGCACTATTAGTATTGCCAGCGGCGGCCCCATCTAGTTGTGCGTTGGCTTCTCGCTTGTATGCTGCATACTCCTCCTCGTCGTCAATATCGCCCGCTAGCTCTTCCTCTACATCTTCCTGTTCAATTTCAGGGTCAGCAGGAATTGGAGCTCCGTAGTGCAGAGGATGAAACTTGGGATATGCGAAATCACGCGCTTCGGTATATGAGAGAGCTGATTTGAAACCTGGTAAGCCCTGATCCATTGTATCCATCACACCCTGACAACTCAACTGAATCCCCCTTTGTTGATAAAGCAATTAGTAAACACCTTGGAAAACCTCCGCCGTTCTAGTTTCGAATGATACTTCGTTAGCTACACAAGCTTGTTGCTGGATCAAGGTCCTTTGTATACCTTTATTTGAGGAACTTTCAGATCTTGACTAAGGTCGGGCCTCTCAATATGAACTTTTCCTTGTTACGCCAGAAGTATAGGACAAATCTTCTGACGTACTAAAAAGTCGAACTTAGAAAATAGCCAATGAGAAAGAATATATGCGTGATGAGAGCTTGCTAAGGTTTTGCCCTGAACGTTGAAGTGATATGGTGGGTATGAAGTGGTATCTGAATTAAGGTGGCTTTGGTCTGGATGGAAAAATATTTTTGTTAATGCAATCTTATATATAGCTAGAACATGTTATGGTTAAGTACGTACTCTATTTTTTTTGAACCGAATCTATTTAGTGCGATATCTTATTATTTATTCCAATAGGCTTCCGGGCTTTTTATCAACTACGCACAGGTTATCTTCTTATATTCACAGTTTAAGGAATACTATCAAAATGACCACAGCACATAGGCCAACTTTTGATCCTGCGCGGGGCAAAAGCAACCAGGCTGCAGGCAAAATCACACATGCTCGCATGCTGCCCGGCCAACAGCAAATGAAATACCGACTCAGGCGGAGAGGAGCTGATGACGACGGGGATGATCTCAAAGAACTGAGAGATCAGTTATATCAGGATGAGGTCAAGCATTTTGAGAAAATCGGCATGTCAACTACGGAATCTAAGCAAGGCGACAATTCACCCCCAAGTAAACGAAAACTTGAAGCGGATGAAGAAGATGAAAACGATAGAGAGGAAGGTTCCACCAAGCGGCGTGCCGTGGAACAAGATGAAGAAGCCAGAGAAAGGAAAAGGGAAGAAATACTCGCCGCGACAAGGCACTTGGATGCTGATAGCGAAGATGAAGGTGACAATAATGAGAATAACGAAAACAATGAGAATGAGAATGACGAAATACAAGAAGGAGAATACGATGAGGAAGATGATAGTGACAGCGAAGACGAAACAGTAGCACTGATGCGGGAACTAGAAAAGATCAAAAAGGAGAGAGCTGAGAAGAAGAGATTAGAGGAGGAAGCCCGGCTAAAAGCACAAGTTGAAGAACAAGAAAGAAACTTAGCATCTTCAGCATTTAATGTCAATCTGACAAAAGCATGGAACGAAGATACCGTCTTTAAAAATCAGGCAAAAAATACTGATGGGGGCCCTAATGAATATATCAATGATGTTATACGGTCCAAGTTCCATAAGAAGTTTCTCGATAAGTATGTAAGATAGCAAATTAAGATAAAACTACGAAAAATGACCTAGTAATTCCTAATTGTGTAGCATAAGAATTTCCTTTAGTTAATTGATCTTTTCAGTAATATCATGGCTATCATATGGCGGTTTGGATCCTTCGCCCTACTAACCTCGCTGATCATGAAATATCGAAATATACTTTTCACATGAGCACCTAGTTTATATATATATTGATAAAGCACATCCATACAAATTTATTAGCATACAGCATGATATATTCATTTTGGCTTTTTGACAGGCATTGTAAGCTAATCTCATCTTGAAACATTCGGAATTGTAATTCTAACTTCATAGGCGAATGCGTGTATACGAAAAGCTGGCATGAAACAAGCAATGCTTTGAAAAGATCAACACAGGCCCAAAAGGATGACATGGCCAAACTGATATTTGGAGCTACATTTTCATTAAGAAACATTGTGAGAAAGCTCACTGACGAGGATTCTTTCATATCGTTCAAAACTTCGGCTTACAGGCTACACTTATTTGAAACCCCTTCCAACCTGCGGTTTGTGATAATAACAGACCCATCAGTGCTCAGCATGAGAGCTGAGCTATATCAAATTTATGCATCATTGTACGTGGAATATGTGGTCAAGAATCCTTTAGCTCCAGTTGAGCATTCCGGTGGTGAAGGAGTGAATAATGAGTTTTTCACTTTGGGTCTGGATTCATTTATCTCAACTTTGGAAAGCTTCAGATCATGAAGTCACTTTCACCGTTGTGAACTATTATTTAACTTATATTCTATCTTCATTATGTCATAAACTATGCAGCTTGTAAGTTCCACGGTTCTGGCATGGAGAGTTCACAGAGTTTGTGGGGTGGGCTGTCGTTCAATCGTCGCGGGGTCCATCTCAGGATCCATCGGTGTGACCTCGACCTTTGCCTCGACGTTTATCTTGACTTTTTTCCCTACAACATCCTGAACTTGTCCTAGTTTCCGCTTGTTTGAGGGTTGACCATCAACAACCCGGAAGTAAGGTTGACACCTCCAATATGGAATTTCCTTGTAGTATTCAAACTCCACAATTGTGTCTTCTCCCTCCTTGCTGATCATCAAATCCCGGACAGTAATTTCCACCTGTTTTACAATATCTTCAAACTTGTCCATTTGGTCCTTTCCAAGTTTACCGATTTGGTTTCTAATATCGGTATGATGCTCTAAAAATGGTCTCAAGATTTTGAAGAAGTGAGTTTTCATTGCTCGTTTGCTAGCACTTCCTGGAACTTCCTTCGCAATGTCAAAATATTCTCTCAAGATGCGGTCCACCCGGGGAAACCTATCATCTGCCCGGTTAGATTCGATATTAAAAATACCAGGGTTAAATAGGTTTCCCTCAGCAGACATGATTGCGTCACAACCAGTTTCTTCTATGCAGTTGGGGACATCGCCAGTATATATTATATTGCCGTTAGCAAACATCACGGTGTCCTTGGGTATATTATCTCTTATATGCTTAATGTAAGACCAGTCTGCCATTCCAGTAGCTTGACCCTTCATTTCTCTGGTACGGCCATGAACCGTTAAAAATTGAGCACCGGCGCTCAGGACCATTTTGGCGTACTCGAGCGATTTCTCCTTGGTCTCGTAGACTCTAATTTTGGCAGTTATCGGTAATTCCTCTAGCTCCATGTGAACTTTGTTGATAAGTCTATAAATTAAATCCCAGTCTTCCATGAGGAAAGCACCGTAGCGGCCCTTTCTAGCAATGCCTTGAGGACAACCTAGATTCAAATCAACACCGTCGCACCGTCCCACCACATGCTTAGCGGCAGCTAATAAGTCCTCAGGGTCATTTGCGCAAAATTGTACAATCAAAGGTCTATCCACTGCCGGGTCACCGTCCAACGGCCCAAAATGGTCTTCTCGGTACTTTGAGTTATTTGCGAAAAGCTTTGCGTGAAACATTGGGGTATAGCAAAGTTGAGCACCGTACTTCCGCGATATCATTCTCCATGCAAGCTCACTTTGATCTACCATAGGTGCTACAATTGTCTTTGGGGTTCCCAGACTATTGAACAGCTCCCGACCCTTGTATCCCGAAGTCCCTGCGACCCTGGGTACTGCCGGCGGCGTCTCTAGGTCTGTAGACAGATCAGGAGAGGCTGCTGCTGCTGCTGCAGGCGTCTTAGCTGCGCTAGTCATAGTAGCACCGAAAGTTCGAATATCAGCCATGAAGGAGGCTATTTTTCGAGCTGTTCTCATATAATGTCTGTATAAGTTTAAAGTTGACAAAAAAAAAATCTACTAGCGAGAAAGAAAAAGAAAAAAGAAATCTCAGATTTTTTTTTCATATAGCTAAAAATACGAATCGGTATATATAATATAAACCTTAAGTATATGCCAAACTAGACAAAACCAGGATTAACACCCGGACACTGGTTGACTTTACAGTCTAATAATAGTATAATATATAAGTGTATCAACCTTTTACATACAAAATAAATAATTAAGAAGAAAATGCCAGACCAATCTCTCAAGTATTGACGCTACTGGCGAAAAATTTTAGTGAGACATCCAATAGTGGTGATGTGGAGTAGATTCCACCGGTTATAGGGATACTTTTGCACCCAATATCCAGCTTGGGTTTTGCAGTTGTAGGACCGAAATCTACAAAACTCAGGCCTTCCTTTAATGCTATTGAAATGGTATATTGCATCATCACAAAATATGCTTTGTACTTCCTAGCCAAGTCGTGGTCAAGACCTTGCAAGTCTGAAGTAATTGTGTCGCCCAGCCTGAACAAAACACATGAAGCTATGATTTTGTCCTCCACCTTGAGGTACATCAGAGATCTGTGTCCACGACCATTAGAGCTTGGTGCGCCGAGAGATTTCAGCAGGTCGGTAGTGGGTTTCACCAGAACCGATGTATGACCTTCCTCCTTTCTCTTGTTGGCGATATTTCTCCACAGGCTCATTACGATTTCACACTCCTCAGTAGTGAAGTCTGTAGATTCAACACACTCGCCATTTGCTTTATGAAAAGCAGTAGACTGGCTTCTGTACTTGATCGCTTTCAAGTAATCGTCAATAGATTTTCCCTTGTAGGGTCTGAGATCAATGATGTGAGATGAAGGCAATGGAGTAGGATGCCACCCAGAAGATCGAATAGCCTTGTCAGAGCCGCCAGCATGAAATCTTGGATCAAGAATCACAGTGCATCGCTCTTTTCTGGGTAGCTTCTCGTTCCATTCAGTAATTGCTCTAAGAACAGCAGCACTTCTAGCCATTGGTTTCTTAGTCGGAGCAGTGTAGCAAGTTGCTTGACGGAAAGGCCAATGTGTAGCCATCAATCCCATACGCACAACCAAAGGCTTGAACCATGATTCACTACCAAGACATTTTTGAAGCAAGTGACCCAGTTTGCCCTTCTCAATTGATGAGGTCAAGTCATAGGAGTGAATTCTAGTGAGAAGCACCAAAGCCTCAGTTGAAACCAGTTGCTCCTTGAATTCAACCTCTTTTTGGATCTCCTGCTCGGTCTTCGCTGGCTCCAAGGGGAAACGAACGTTATCAACCTTGTTCCCATGCTTATCCTGCTTCTTCTTTAGTCGTTTAAGAGCATTCTTGGAAAGTGGTTTCTGGCCAACTTCTTGATTGCGGCACTTCTCAGCATCTTCATCTGAAATCAAGGTCGAGGCAGAACTGATCAGCTCTAGATTGGTGGGAAGAACTGCATCATCATCATCTAAAGAATTCCAAGCCTTGATCTGCTCGTAGGAACCAATAAAATGAGCTTCCTTATCATTCTTAGACATTGGCTGGTAAACTCTCAACACTATACAGTCCATCCCTGGAACTTGAGCACTAGCGTAAGCCTGCATCAAAGATACCGCCTCAAGGCCATTCGGAGCACTAGCATACTCTCTTCCATACTTATCAATCAGGTGGCCATATGCTTCTCTTTGCTTACCAGTCATAGATGAAAGATCTAGCACCTCGACTTTGAGCCGTGACTTTGGGTGAGACTTCATGTAGAATGCAGACACAATAGAAATCAGGGTAAAGATAATTCCAATGCAGCTGAAGGCAATATTTGAACTTGCAGTAGTGACATAGTTGGCAGAGGTGGTATGATCCATGTCTGGGGTATTAGTTATCATATAAAGTGAGAGCATGTAAGCGTGCACAGCGAGCCCAAAAAAGATGCAGGAAACAATTTCAGTCAATATAGCCCACACCAGGTAAAAATCAATGAACTTGGCAATAACCTCGTTTAATCTGTTGACTTCTCTAACAATAAAACACAACCCAAAGCCCAACATTGACAGTCCCAGATAAAGACCCCCACAGTACACCATAAAACACATCACAGCACCTTTGGCCAGATACTTGGCAACATGATTCAGGCGGCTATCATCCACCTCCGTGGCACTTGTATAGCCAGTGGTCTTGCTGGACGGCTGGTAGAAATTCAAAATCATCATGAGGGATCCTAGCAGAAAATTGCAGAGGCAGCACAGAACCAGCGACATGGTGGCCACCTTTCCCAAATATTTGGAAACAGGCCACCATGAGATCAAGTAGTTACCAAGTCCAGACAAGCCCATGGCCACCACTAACAGAGAAGGGATCAAAGTCATCACGATAGAAACATAGTCAGGCATGCTACTGTCAAACACATTTTGAAGCGCTACTATGTAAATGATGTTGACCACAAGCGCTATCAGAAGCGGTACCAGGCAAACAACCTTGACGAGGTAGCATAGTTTCAGGCCCGCAAATAACACGATATCTCTCTGCTTCAGTCTGATGCTTAAAACATGCCATGCTATGGACGCAACAGTTGCGTATATGGCAAAGTAAGGGCAAAAGCTAGAAACACCCAAGATATAAATTTGGCACACAGAAGTAGCTATTGCCAAGCATAGCGCTATGATCTCACAAGCAAAGAGAACGTTGTTGGGATAACTCAGCATGGTTTTCGACATTCCATCTGGCTGCACTGTTTGACTTTCGACATCTACTACACCGCCAACGGACGACTCGGTGTCTTGTTTTTTTTTGCCAGCAGAAATTGGGCTACTCTGATTGTTGTTTGCTTTACCAGAAGCAGCCTTCTTGTCCGAATTCTCCTTCTTAGCCCTCATTTCCTTGTTGCCTGGCTTGCGACCCTGAGGAGAGTAAGGTTCTAAAGTTTCAATAAGTGAAAGAGGAACAGCATTCTTAACGAAGCATTCCGAGCTGGAATTTTCCGCGGGGTCTAGTAGTTCCGCTGTGCTTTTCGGAACTGGCGGAGAGCTCTGCGTGGGGAGCTTGGAACAAACTGCACCTGGAATCCTGCAGCTGTTAGCGCTTACACCCTCATGGCGATCATCTTTACGGGTGCCATCATCAACCGGAAAGAATTCAGTGGCATCAGAGCTAGAAGTCACGTGTGCGGAAGGGCCGGTGCTGTCCAACGTTGTGATCTTGGATTCCATTTTTCGCAATGAATGTACAGCAGCAAAGCATAGGAGAGGAAACAGAGCGGAGAAGCTCTATATTAATGAGAGTACTGGTGGGAGAAGAGTAAAATGGTTCCTTCTTGTTACAGCCGAGGGTCTCTTTTCTTCCACGTTGAAATAGTGGCATTCCTATGCTATATATATACAGGTAATTTTTTTCTGACTCAGAGGAGCAGAGGGAAGCTATGAAGAGCATGCGCCACAAGAAAAGCACATCTTTTCTTCTCGTCGTCCAACATTCTAGTCATGAATCTCCTTTGTTTGTGAGCTTGAATAGTTATTTTAGGCTGTGTTCTTAAAATAAGGCGTAGTTTATTATTGGCTGTGTTCTTAAATCAGACGGCTTCTTGGCCTAAATCGGCCATGCGTATTACAGTATATAATACGTCGCTACGTTGTGCCAGCATCAACACGTCATGCCAGCATCAGCCCAGGGCGATGTAAGCATAGCGTGGGAATCGAGTTTGTTGAAAATAGTACTATTATTGGGAGGAGAATTACACCAGAGAAATAGGAATGAGAAAACAGTTTAAATAGTCTCTACCAAAATCGCACTAGCCTGCTTCCAATTTGCCTTAGGCTAAGTTCTCAACAGGGATTGAGAAGTTTGTGGTTGCTCTGGGAATTTGTGGCCTCAGTTTGTCGAAGATGGATTTTCTAGCTTGTGAGAAAAACCTAAATATAGTATTGGCATTTTGTTGCTGAAATTTCGGTATTGAAGCCTCTGTTTACATTATGAGTCAACCATCGAAAGCCTCACCAGTTGCTTCTTCGCGTTCTCAGCATGTACTTCTTGACAGAGAATACTATAGTACTTCTGCCATAAACCCCAGGAAACTTTGTACTTTCTTTTACTGCACTGAGCGCAAGTCTTGGCTGTACTACTTCACGCAGAAATGCCTCGATCTTCTACAGCATGCACGTTGTGTTAAATTAAATGTCTTTTTGTGCATAAATGTAGCGAGATATAGGTGTATACTGCTGCTGCTGGCCCACTCTACTCATTGTTTCTAGATCGTCGCCCACTAAAGAATTCTTTAACTTTTCCACTCAATTCATTAAAATAAAAAAAACTACTCATAGAAGCTGGTTATCTATATCTTCGATTTCCCCAGTTAAGCTAACCTCCTCTACCGTTTTGACTAGCTCTTTAGTGCATTTAGCCAAATCAAACGCTAAAGACGCCATTCGTTGTCTTAGGTATCTATCGGCGGGCTGATCTTCTTTCATATCCTCAACCTCCTCGTAAACATCACCCAATCTTTGCGAGCAGTCTCTCAAATTCTGCAAAATATATCCTCCCTTGTCTCGCAAAAGCCAGTTCCGTGAGCTTTCCATGGAACTACCAGTAGCTTCAACCATACGATCAACATGCTCAGTAATGTCCAACAGAGTTGGTCGCAAAACACTCACCAGAGCATTCTCTCGGATAGCGTTTAGCAGACTTTGTATACAGTCGATAGCACCTACCGTCCGATCTTCTAGAAAAATCTTTAGTTCTCTAGTGTTGTCCGATAAGGCATGGTGTGTTACAGTAGTTTGAGGCTTCCTTGTTCTAGGTTTTCTCTTCCCAGTAGGTAGAGCTTCACTTTCATGACCAGGATGCACACGCAAAGGCATAGTAGCATTACCACTCCCATTGGCATTATCAATGCCGGTGCTTCCAGCATTACTAACCTTTCTGCCTTCATCCTGCTCCGCTTCTGTGGAGACTATACGCGAGATCTGAGGCTTTTGGTGAGCCTTTGAACTGCTTCGCTTACCTGCACTTTTCGATGGTCTTCTTCCTACCTCGCTCTCATTGGGGCTAGCTCCTTTTGCTTTCTCGGCATGCTTTGATGAAATACGCCCAGGTTTCTCCCGTTGTGAGATAATGGCTGGCTCATCCCCGACTTCTTCAAAATCACCATTATCTAGCTTGATCTTGGCAGTCTTGATTAACTCAACCACCGCAAAAGATAAATCGGAGGCTGCTGCATCCAATACAGAAAGGGGGGAGATTCCATGGGAAGAGGAATGGTTCCGTGCCGCGGTGATCAACTGGTTCGCAGTAGTTGATACTAGTGATGTGCATTGGGCTAGCTGAGATTGAAGATCTTCCTCATTATGCAGTCTGCTATTCTTAAAGTTCTCGCCGAGCTCATTCAAATCCTGCGTAACATGTCTAGCCGCCGTAACCACCGAGTGCAAATTCTGCAGCAGGTCGCTAGAACCTATGCGCGACCTTGTCAAGAATTCATCCATCGACATTTGAAATTTCACAATGCTGGAGGATTTAATTAACCCTGAATCAGAGACAAAGGGAGAATCAGCTTCAAGAGGAGTTGGGGCTGGCTGAAATGTCTTACCAGAAGATGTGCCAGCAGCAGAGCTAAAGGGAACTGAGCCAGCACCATAGTATGCAGAAGATCTGAGCGAGCGGACCCGAGATTTGGCTCTTGAATATCTAGACTTCCACTCTTCAATCTCATTTTCCAAATCTTGAATCTTTTTGGAGGAAACAGCATCAATAGCTACACTGCCAGACCCACCGGCACCAAAGTTGGCGGCATCTGCATCTTTACCCTCGGTCAGAAGTCTCATCTCCTCCAAAAACAACGATGCTTCATGTCTGACCTGCTCGGTTAGATTGTATTGATGCTCCAAATCTTGCCTGAGCTTTTCATTCTCGGCTTTCAGAGCTTCATGCTCGTCGAGATTCTTCTCTGCTGAGGACGCAGGAGAGCTCGCCATAGCAGCCCCAGCAAGTGCAACGCCTGCACCAAGAACAGCTCCGCCACCTGCAGCTAAACCGCTTGCACCAGACCTAGGGAGTACAGCCGAGCTTGCTACACCCAGCGCAACTTCCTTGTTCAAAGAGTCAATAGTGCTCTGATGAACATTAACTTGGTCCTGAGCATCTTGCAGTTGAATTTTCAGTGCCGTTATAGTAGAGGCATGACTTTGTACTGTGTTTTTCGAAGTTTCCAGCTCCTTTTCAAATGATGCACTGGTTGTTTCATGCTGATTAGCAAGTCCCTGGGCGGTACTCAGCTGCTGCTGCAAGTCCTCAATAGAAAGTTCAAGAGCAGCAATCTTTGAGTTCAGTGCGTTGATACTCTCTTCTTGATCCTCGTTGCTCTCTCGGTCAACTTTCAAGCTCTCAATCTCAGCTTTCAGAGAGGCCACTTGAGTGTTTAGCTCTGAGTTCTTAGTGAGTAATTCCACCTTCTCTTGCTCAATTGCAACCAGCTGAATATTCAAATCATCATGGTTCTGCAACACTTCATCGCGCTCTTGCTCTAACTGGTTTTTGTGGGTCAAGACTTGATGCTCTCGGTCTTTATAACTCTGCAGATTAGCTTCATGTTCTTGGACTTGGGTTTCCAAAGCTATTTTAGCAATGTCCAGATCCTTGATTGCAGACTCATTCTCGGCAAAGTTGTTCACTAGTTTGCTTTTTTCAGTCTCCAAGTCATCCACTTGAGCTTTAAGCGCAGCAATCTGCTCATCAGAGTCCTCGCCTTTAGCAACCAACTCGTCAACTCGGGCTTGCAAACGGTCAATTTCCGCTGAAAGTGATTTTTTGACTTCTTCAGATTCAGCCAACTGCTGGTCCAATTTATCAATCGTACCATCCATTTTGGACCCTTCCTCGAGGAGCATTTGGATTTGCTCATCCCGGTTACTAATCTCTGTTCTGATCTTATTGAGGTCGTCAATTTCTGAATCCCCCATGTTGATAGATGCTAAGCCTGAGTCAGTGGCAAACCTTGTGCCCATTTTCTCAAAACCTGCCAAATCCTCAGCATCACTTCTGACAAGGCTATCTGACGACTCAGCAGTATTATCATCAGTTTGGCTTCGCTCAAGATCAGTGCTCTCTTCAGCAATGCTATCAAGAGAGGTAGATAGTCTCCGTTCATGGTAATTCAGCAGTTCTTCCGGCGTAGAATCTAGCCTGACTCCTCCTGGTGTTAGTACATTTTGCAAGAAATGCTCCTTACTGTCATTCCGGCTGGGTTGGTTATAGTCATTCAAGGCTTTGATGGTACCGCTACTATTACCTTCTAGAAGCTCATCCTCCTTGTTTTCTTTGTTTTCGCCATTATTTTCCTGCTCTTCGTCCTCCTCTTCATCCTCCTCATGAACAACATCAAGCTCAGTTCGAGAGAACCGAGCGTTGGGAAGCTCATCTTCAAGACTATCATCATCAGTGCCTTCATCTATGTTCAAATGTGCCCCGACACTATTTTCACCACCTCCAATACTGTTATCCGAGTCGTCATCACGTAAGTCTCCACCATTCACCTCCTCGTCTCCTTCTTCTTCTTCTTCTTCTTCCTCGCTCTCTCCTTCTTCGACCAGAGTAGATTTTGTAGGAATAATAGTATTCGATTTGAGAGTTTTAGGGTCAGAGATTATAGTATTTTTGTTAAACGTCCGAGGACTCAGTGATCCATTATTGCCATCACTAGCACTACTGTTGTTGCTACCATTGACAGTAGCGCTATCTTCATCATGGTTTTCATCATTCTTGACGCTTAAAGGATCTAAAGTTCCCGGTGTACGCTGAATGGGTATAAAATCCATAGACTCTCTAGCGGAATAATTACTACTAGCAGCGCTGAATCTTATAGATGGTGGAGCAATTGGATCAAACTCCTCCGCTCGCAATTCGGACTGCAAGTCTGGAAACTGTAATTGAGGAAGCTCAGCTTGTAGCGGGCTCTTGCTTCCATTGACATTTTGCATGCCTGACTGCTGTTGCTGTTGTTGTGGTTCTTGTTGACGTGAGTCAGGCTCAATTTTATGCTGCTGCTCTGACTCCACTGGTGAAGTAGTAGCTTGAGGTGGTTTCAAGCTGGGGTAGCGACGCTCGATTTCATGCAAAATATCACCAGCCAGGTCGTTGAATCTCATTGAGCTCAGCATTGATAATTTCTGTCGCGCTTGATTTCTCTTTGGATGCACATCATTCCTTGGCGTAAGGTACGGAGGCTTTATTGAGTCTGGAGAGTTTCGTCGCATTAGTTCATCATAGACATCAGTCGACAGCTCCTCGAAATGGGTTTTGGAAAGTCTGAGTAACTTTTGCCTCGCCTTATTAACACCTTGCTGTGCAGCCTGTGAGGGATCGCTAAAGCGGCTGTCTCGCTTGTTTGTGCTCGTCCAATTTGAAAAAGCCTTGTGATAGCTTTGCATTAAAGCTTCTTGGGTGAGAAGCTGCTGATTCTGCGGGGATTGGTTTTGCTGTTGATTGCGGTATGGGTTTTGATTGTTTCTCTGCTCATTGCTAGTGCCGAACCCGAAACCACCTGATACTGAATTTATTGCGGTAGCCTGTGTTGATTCCGGCCGTGTTGAATACAATGGCCTACCAGGCTGCACTGACGCAGCTAGAGTATGAGGCGCCTGAGACATCACGGGAGAGTACATGGCGAAAAAATAATAGAAACTGTAAAAAAAAAAAACTCGCACCTATAGCTTTTCAAACACGCATACAAATCTCAGACTTGCTTGAAAGGAGAATAAAAGAAAACAAAAGGGTTGCACCACCTACTGCAATAAAAAAACGAAAGAACTTAATCTCGTTCCTGTTCTATAGATTCGGTCAGATAAAGTATTCTTTGCGCAGTTGAAAGTTGTAAAAAGATATCAAGAACCAAAACGGAGACATTCACCACTTATTATGGACAACCTGTCATAAGCTGCGGGACGGGAAGAATAAAAATGAAGACACATCAGTTTTCAGTGTAACTTACCTATAGGTTGACTCCTTTCCTTTGAAACCTGATAATACTTGTGCGAAAATGTCGCAGACTTCGTTGAACTAGGCGATAAAAATCAGCCGAGTGAGAGTTCTGAACGAATTGTCTATCACTTTGGAGTCCCAATGCTGTGATTGAGAAAAGAGAGAGAGTTTGGGCTCAATTCCTTCCCGACTGCGGCGCAAAGCGTGCGTACTGGTGACGACTGAGAGTAGTACAGCAATGACGCTCGTTGGACTTACCAATATAGTTGAAAGAATAAGGCTCGAGCACACTTGTGGCACACTCCTTCCCAACTTTTACTCTGAAAAGAATTAAACAGAAAAAACAAAACAAAAAAAAATCCTGAGAAGTTTGTATATTGGCACCAGCCTCAGCTGCAAAGTTTAAGGGGTCTAGTATATATATGAGCTTCCCGCGTATAGTATTAATCGGTAATAAGCGTGAATATAACGCGTTCCAAGAATATACCCGATGCGCGCGAGTAGAGATGAAAGCTTTTATATATATAGTCTAGCTACAAAGTTTTTCTCAGAGAGCTCAACAATCAAAGTGGCTCTGGCTGGAAACATACAAACGCACGCTATAGTTTGAGTTCTGTAAAGGGAAGTAAAGCTTTTCGTGAGGAAACTGGTTGTCTTCAGGCGAAAGCCCTTTCCGTTTTCTGCTGTATGGTTCGCTTTCACTCACACTCCAAAACTGTCCCGTTTGAGGTAAGTTCGCACGGATTCAGGCAATGCGGCCGGCCACTCCAAGGCGCTTGGGCTTTTCAACAGAGTTCCAGCATTACATCTCTCTTTTGCAATAAGTGAATATTATTATTTTGTTCAAAAGGCTGGCTTTGGACCCACTTTCCAGTGGCCCGCCGATCGCGTTGATTTTTGACACTTCTGGCATTCGAACTCGAGGCGCTCTCTCTACCTGGAGAAGCCGAAGCATGCTGTATATGTAATCTCATACAAAAAGCTCTCGCCAACCTTGTCCATTTTTTTTCTTGACACTCTTTTGAAATTATATACAGTGTTGCACTTTTTTCGACTTGCGGATTTGCCTCTACATTGCAGGTATCTGTGTCTCACAGTTTCCCTCTTCGTTCTTGCCCTGCATTAAGATTAGGTGGCTTTCTGGGTCATCCAGTAGGGTCCAACTTTCCTACTTGGGATCCAAACCTCATGCGGTGCACTGTGGCCGGTCTCGGATAATAGTGACGTCGCTGTATGTTCACAATGCTTACTAGCATTGTTGAAGCGATGCCTATGATTCAGCGTAGTGACTTGGCTCAGTTGTTCAGCGATACTGATCCTTTCTATAGCCCAATGTTATTCACTCGCAAACCTTTGCCGATGAAATTTATATGAGACTCTGTTCTTGTAGTTTTGTAAGCTTCTGTCTATTAGCAGTAACCGGTGTATCACGTAAAACGGTCGAGGCATGTATGATATAGGATAGAAGTTTGGTCTTAAGGCTCAAGTCATTGAAGCATCACTTTTGGATCTAGCTACGCCTATCACCATCAAAATGCCCAGCTCAGCGTTACTTTGTTTGAAAATCAAAGCATCAAGCACCAGCACCAGCACCAGCAGCACTTCGGGTCGTTTGAAAACCAGAAGGTTTGCGTTGTTCAAAAGTCAAAGGTAGATTTTGTATTTCTAGTCAGTCGGCTCGCAAACTATACAAAGGTCTGCTACTAGGTTTCTCTCTCACCTGAATAACCAGAACCACAGTATTTACTTACCAAAACAAAAGATAAAGAACTGATTAATATGTACAGATACAACTTGTATTTACACCCGAGTTTCTAGTAACCCGGTTTGAATCATTTCCCGCGCGAGATCAATGATTGAGTGAGGGCCTCCCAATAACTTTTCCTGTACAAATCTGTTTGCCTTAGAATCTCCCAAAGTCACTAGGACTCCTCCAACCAGAGCATTAACAGTTTTTGAAGAAACGGTCTGCTTACTGGGAAAGCTTTGCTTATAAAAGATGTCTTCAGTAAGCTTGGTCCTGAAGCCAAACTCTGCCAGCACTTTGGATGATACAAGTGCTCCGGCATGGCTATATGCAATATCAAAATTCTTATTGTTCACGGCGGTATGTGGTGACGATACTGGTGGTTGACTGACTGCGTATTCCGCAGCTTTCACTCGGAGAAACATGTGACCCAAGTATGCCAAGTTTTCATTGTAAGGGACTGATCCGTGGGCAAATGACTTGTGGGTCAAAATCTGTAAGATCAAATCATTGGGGAGCTCATATTCTGGTCCCAGAAACTCCTTGGTGTTGTATAGAGTAGCTTCATCTCCAGGGTACCGTTTACCATCCGAACTGACAAACTTCTCCTTACTGGGAATTCCCGGCCTTAGCTTTTTTGTCAACACTAACGTCCGTCTTTGATATAGTATCGACGGTCTTATGCTCTGTAATGATGAAACTTTTGAAGTGGCCATGGGCGTATTGGCTAAAAGAGTAGACGTGTTGCAACGCCGACATAACGAAGTCCAACTTTTCATGATATAACCCAGATAATGAAAAAAAGGGTTGTAGATGCTAGTGTGATATGTACAGATTCCTGTCCTCTACTCCAAATTGCGTTTCCTCCTCAATCAAACAGCTCGTAGTAATGGATTAAATTGCTTTTGTTGATTCTTTCAGTATTAAATCAGAGCTGAGCGGTGAAAAAAATTGTAAAGTTTCAGAAATCTCAAATCTGTGATGTTTGTCGATTTTGTGTGGCAGTTTCGTTATTAACCTGACCTTGCAAGATGCCATAGTAAACTTTGAAATTTCACTTTCACCGGCCAAATAGAATTTTTTTATTAGATCGGCAAAATAAATTTATTTGCAGATATTTGATAGATTTTCACCTTCACTGCTGGTTTATCATAAATATGGATATTTTCAGGCTTCTTTCAAGAGGTGCTAATATTCAGCGCAAAGGAAAGCATCAGGAGGATCTGAAAATCTTTGATACAAGTAATAATAGTGGTTCTAGGTCAAATAATGGGGGATCAAGTCTAAATGACGCTGTTGAGCGAGAAGCTGATTTCTTCAAGACGAAAGCTAGAGAAGAGAGGAAACAGGAGAAAACTAAAACACGCAATAGGGAAAATCAAGGTGAGGAAGGTATACAGAGTGTGGGCTCGGTTCCTGCTACAATAAACATTGAAGAGGATGCCAAAAAGCTACGGCAGGCCTACAAGGCCAAAGTCACTGGAGAAGACTTGCCGCTTCCTATTGGGTCTTTCAGTGACTTAACTTCACGATTTGATTTGCATGGACACCTATTACGGAACTTGATGAGGGCAAAATTTGATAAGCCAACTCCCGTTCAGTCGGAGGTCTTACCGGTTATGCTGCACGGCAGAGACTTGATAGCGTGTGCTCCCACCGGTTCGGGTAAGACTTTGGCATTTGCAGTTCCAATTATTCAGCTGCTGAAGGAGCACAAAACAGCTGGATTCAGAGCCCTGATCATATCACCTACCAAGGAATTGACCACACAGATCTACAATGAGTGCTACAAGCTCAGTCGTGGTCGAGAGCTGAATATTTGCATGCTATCGAAATCTCAGGCCAACAAGTTCAGATCCAACATCCACAACTCTCAGCAGGCTAACAATTCCACAAAGTTTGACATTTTGATAAGCACTCCGCTAAGATTAGTTGAGTGTATCAAGCAGGGACTAGTTGACCTGAGCAAGGTTGAATTAGTTGTATTTGATGAAGCTGATAAATTGTTTGAGCAAGGCTTCATTGAGCAGACTGATGATATTCTTGATGCTTGTCAGAACCCCAAGCTGCATAGGGCAATGTTCTCGGCTACCATACCTTCTGGTGTTGAAACACTGGCGAGATCAATAATGCTGGACCCAGTGAGAGTCATTATTGGTAGAAAAGAAGCAGCTTCAACGGATATAGACCAGAAAGTGGTCTACTGTGGTAACGAAGAGGGAAAGTTAATAGCATTACGGCAAATGGCTCTCACTGGGGAGATTCAGCCGCCAGTAATAATATTCGTGCAGTCTATTCAGAGAGCGAAAGCGCTGTTCCACGAGCTTATTTATGATAAAATGAATGTCGATGTTATACATGGTGAGCGCACTGCAAGCCAAAGAGATAATGTAATAGAGAGATTCAAACAGGGAGATATATGGATTCTCATATGTACGGAGGTTCTTGCTAGAGGTATCGATTTTAAGGGAGTCAGTCTGGTTATTAACTACGATGTTCCTCAGACATCTCAGTCCTATGTTCATCGAATTGGACGTACCGGTAGAGCAGGTAAAAAGGGAAAAGCTGTCACTTTCTACACCAAGGAGGATCGAGAAGCTATTGCAAGCATTGTCAACGTTATGAAACAGAGTGGAATTCAAGTGTCAGATTGGATGAACCATATTCCCAAGGTCTCTGATAAAGTCAAAAAACAGTTGAAACGAAAACCTATAGATAGGAAAGAGATTTCCACAGTGCCTAAAATCGTCAAGAAGAAGCATACTCGGCAGCGGGAAATGGCTGAGGGCTCCAAGCGTCGTAAGTTAAAAGCAGATGAGGAAGAGTAGGAAAGCGGAATTAGAAGCGAGAAAAAAAAATTTATTCAACATGCGTTTGGGTGTGAATTTTATTTATACTTATATATATAATTGAAACAAATTAGATTATCCCTCAATTCCAAACTTAATGATGAGTAGCGTAATTCTTGTAACCGTAGATGTGTCTTCGGCCTATGATCTCTCCGAGGGCAAAAGCACCAGAGAACTGAACAATGTAGGCACCGATTTTTATGTATTCATTCTTGGATGCAGAAGTAAAGGCCTCCTTGAAAATTTGAGGGTTGGAAGCAATTTTGTAACCAAGCCCTATAGCCTGCTCGTAGAGGGACTTCCAAGATTCTCTGAATTGGGCTAAATTTGGGGGGGCTAATCCTTCCTTAAGATAGATCTGCTTGGCCAACTCGGCTCCAACCTTGGTCCAGTAAACAGTATGGTTGAACAACCCTATATTGATTAGTATTCGCCTCTTGCTTCATTTTCTTCTTAATTTCCTTGACCGCTATAAGCTGGCATAAAGATTCTCGGACGTGTCGAACTACTTACCAACAGTTCTAGTAGATGCAGTGGAGATAAAACTGCTAGCCTTTGAGATGTAAGCATTGGTAGAATTGTATCTAATCTGGCCACGAGTGGAAACACGGGCGGACTTCAAAAGCTGACTTCGAAACATTTCTAACGATAACCTTTTATGTGAATGCCTTTAACCGGAGCAAGTGCTAGCTTCCTTTAGAAAATTAATTACAGTCAAAATCTGCTGGATCTGTGTAAAAAGTGAAAAATATAATGTGTAATTAACATGCTGCCGATGGTTATTTTTTATTTTCGTATTCAACCAATAGGAAGCTGTATAAGGTTTTACTGCGTCTAGTGAATAAACTACAAAGCATGAAATTTCTTAAATTCCAGCAATAAAGTTGAATTTGGTCATATACAACAGGTAGGAAATGCTAGAATCAGAACTGAAAGCACAGTCAAATTGATTGCTGGACGAGTCAGCAAGTAGAGGGTTATACAAATATGCATATCACGTGTATTTGATCTTGCCTTAAGCGTTACTACTCCGCGGAGAAGAGAGCCCTGCATACACTACTTTGGTCAGTTCTATATAAGGTTTCAGAAAACTTCAACGATTGCTATGTGGTTACAGCTTCAACTTTACTCGTTCATGTGAGTGTATTTTACACCGCTTTTATGCAAAGCATCCTGTACCATCTTCATAGCTTCAAGCACCTTTTCTTCTTCTAGTCTCTGACCAATTACTTGAACACCCACTGGCAAACCATGCATCTTATCAGCGTTATACCCAGCGTAGGCACCCCGTTCTACCCGATTCTGTGGTTTGATCTTCAGCGCATCCAAGGACTTGTCAACCCGAGTTACTGGAAGAACACCAGCAGAGTAGTCAGTCAAATTGAACATGAAGGTGTAACCGCAAGATGAAATGCTCTCGTAGAGGCCCTTGTGAGGCAATGCAGGTGTAGCATTGGGGACAGTTAGCAAGATGTCAATCTCAGAAGCTTTCCACGCATTGTAGTAGTCTGACTTGTAACCTTCTCTCTCTGCAACCAAGTCCCATCTCTCAGTGATTGTCTTGGTGTTCCAGTTGCGTACCAGAGTAGCCCAGGTAGGGTCTCTGTAAATATGCTGTACAACCCAGGCGTATATTTTCTTGAAGATTCTAGGTAGTCTCATGGCTGAGAAGATCCTGCCTACACCCCAGTCGTTACTTTCTCCCCACATCATGCCTCTAGAAGCAACTTCGCCACCATCTGATACCAAAAGCTGAGATGCCACTCTCAAGCATTTCAAAGGGTCAGGTGAAGCGAAGTCGACAACATCGTGCCCCTGTGCTTTCAACGCGTCAACGGTCAGTTGTAATGCTCTTGCGCATGCAGGAGTAGGACGAACCACGCCATCAGACCACATAACACCAACTTTCAGCTTTGAGGGTAAAGTGGCAGATCTCCATGGAATAGGGTGGCAGCTGTAGTCGTACTCCCAGGGCTTCATATCTATAACAGCCTTGAGAAAAAACTCCAAATCCTCCAGACTTCTAGTCATAGGGGAATAGACTGCAGGGATTCCTTCCTGGCCGCTCATGGAAGTGGTGTTACCAACCTTGGGGAATCTCCCGGTAGAGCACTTCAGCGAGTAGATTCCACAGAAATGAGCAGGAACTCTGACTGAGCCGGCCACATCAGTTCCGACACCAAGTCTACTACCGCCGTATGCCAGCAACGCTGACTCTCCACCGGTAGATCCACCAGGGACATAACCCTTCACGTATGGGTTTTCAGTAGTACCCCATAGATCGTTATAGCACTCGAAAGACAGCATGGTGAAGGGGACATTGGTCTTAACGTAAGGAACGGCTCCGGCGTCTTTGAGAAGCTTCACCAAGGGTGAATCATATGTTGAAGGGTTGAACGCGCGATAGCAGTAGCCAATAGTAGAGTCAAATCCAGCAACATTATGAGTATCCTTGAGAGAAACAGGAAAACCCGCAAGGGGCCCTGAGCGATTACAATTAGCACTCCACTTCTCCGCTTGTTTGATCATTATCTCAGTGAGCATATTGCAGTCATTATGAGCAGCCAGAGCACGCTTGCTATAAGCTCTTAGTACATCCTCAGGCTCCAGATCATTCTGATGAACTTTTGTCACAACATCTGAAGCAGGCAAAGACAAAATCTCCTTCTCCTTATCAGTTAACGGCTCCTGATACTCGGGCAAGGCAGCTATCCGCTCCTTCTGCTCGTGCCTTTTAGCCGAAACAATACTTTTATACTTGTAAAACATTTCAAGTTTCGGAATAAAAACTTAGGGAGAAAAGCGTACTATGGTAAAATCAAAGTCAAACTGATAGAAATGAGCGCGGAATATATTATAGATATATAGGCTTTATAAGGGAGGGCAGAGTCTTCGGCTCGCCGCTATCTGATTTGATAAGGAACCGACTCCACCTTTAATTTCTAGCGGTCTCGATCCTTTCTGATCTCCCTCACACTGAAATTTCAGCATTTCTCAGCTAAACCCGGGTTGAATTTCCTGATCGGGAACCCTCCACATAAGCGCTATATCTGTGTCTCGTGGGCACAGAAAATGGCCTAGGGGAATCCACAGACGTGATTGGAAGCATTAGCTACAAGTACGCAGAGGCTTGTTAGTAATCCGCTAGAAGTCTGGCCAGTTTCAGCTTCAATTGCAAAAACAACAGGTAGTGCTGGCATTGAGATTTGGATTATGCTGGTAAACTTTATCTTACCCTTTCGGATCGCCGCTGACATCTTCTCCTCTCGTATCTCTCAGTAATAAACTCATTTTATAGCATCCTCCTACACCATGAAGACCGAGTTCGACATCAACAGAGTCAGCCTAACTTGGCCTGATGGAACTGTCTCCAAATATCTGAATATATGGCTCAGAGATCACTGCCATTGTGATAAATGCTTCCATGCTATCACTAAGCAGAGGCTGCATAATACTTTTGAGATATCTGAAAATATCAGACCTCGCAGGGTTACTTTTTTGCCTGGCAGCAAAAACTCTGTGTCCTCTTTGGAAGTGGTATGGGAAACTGAAGTGCATACTTCAGTGTATGGAATAGAATGGTTGAAACTGCATAGCTATGACCCAGTAATAGTCAAAGAAAAAGTACCCCAAATTTCTCGAAACTTATGGTCGCCAAGTTCATTCAAGGAGTACAACTCCAACTCCGCCGAATCGCTTCCTAGTGTTGATTTTAAAGATGTTACTACATCAGAAAGCGCAGTAGCTGACTGGGCAAGAAAAGTGCATCAATATGGGTTTTGTCTCATAAAAGATACTCCCGTGGACCCTGAACATACAGAGGCATTGGTCAAATCATTGTCCTATATAAGACACACTCATTATGGTGGATTCTGGGACTTCACTGCAGACTTGGCCATGAATGATACCGCTTACACCAATCTATATTTGGCAAGTCATACTGACGGTACATACTGGACCGAGTCTCCGGGGCTGCAGTTATTTCATTTACTGCAACACGATGGAACAGGCGGTGAGACTATGCTTATTGACGGGTTCAAAGCAGCACAAGCTTTGCTAGAGCGATATCCAGATTCTTACGAAGTTCTCTCTACTGTCCCTGTCCCGGCACATAGCGCTGGTGAAGTTGACGTCTGTATCACTCCTGCACAGCCCGCACCTGTCCTAAACCATTCTCAAATTGGTGTAGCTAATGCTGTTGCTGGTGCTGGTCTGCATACAGCCTTTGGAGATCTGATACAGGTAAGATGGAACAATAATGACAGATCTACAATGGACGATATCAGCCAGGTTAAAGATTTTGAGGCTTTTTACAGAGCTATCAGAAGATGGAACAGCATTCTCTTGGAACATGAAATCCTATACAAGCTGGTGCCTGGAACTTGCTTGATATTTGATAATTGGCGAGTACTTCATGGAAGAACTGCTTTCACGGGATACCGAAGAATGTGCGGAGCATATTTGAACCACGACGATTTCATAAGCCGCGTCCGGTTGTTGAATCTGGGCCGTGAAGCTGCAATCAAGGCACTCTGACTTTACTCTTCTTGCTTTTCTTCAAAAACAATTTTGCTTTTCTTTTGCAAATTGAACCACCATTATGAAAATGGCATCTTTGAATATCTTCAATCCTCGTATTCTAATAAATAACAGTTATATTTGCTCCTCGTAATGCAGCAGCTGTGTCACTAGTAGCGGGGATTACTTTTGCGTCAAACTTCACCCTGAGCTGACTACCAAATGCTAACAGTCCCAAAACATTTATCTCGACGGACAACTTTGATAAGTCCAAATATTCCAACTTAGGGTGTGAAAGAACTAAGTCTTCACTATCCAATTCGATACATCCTGTCAATTTAAGTTTTTTGAGCTTGGGAAAATGTGTATTGATCAAAGAGGGGTAACTTCTGAAGTCCTCTCCAGTGTAAATTTCAATAGACATATCTTCAAGGTTTTGGCCAATCCCATAAGATCGGAAAAGCTGGCCAAAGTTCAAACGGCGACCCTCGTAGGAAGAGATGTGAAGCTTTTTGATGGGTGAAATCACAGCTGAAACCAATGGACGGCTGGCTAAACTTCCAGAATGCTCGCTGCTGTAGCCTGTGCCTGAAATTTTGACCGTTTCCACAGATGGGAAATTGGTGGGATCAAGGTAATCAAAATAAAGATAGTCCATCTGTGACAGAAAGGCAACAGATCTCAGCTTAGATGAAGGCACCGCAAGCTTCCTCATAAGGCCTTCGTCTCCATTGAAAATCATGTCGCCTTCAGATTGTATCTCTAACTGTTCCAAGTCCGGGCTTACCTTGATTAATTCAATAAGGTTTGGCATTAAAGAGCGATCATCGTAGACAACAACAGAGAGCCTTTTCAGACTGGTCTTTGGTAGATAATTTGAGGTATCAACAGGGACCCATTTGAAGGAGGTATTTGAAGCAGAAATCTTCTCAGAAATTCGTTGAACGCAGCGGATCTCTTTCAGTGTTGGAAGAGTTTTCGCAAGATGAAATAGAAACTGAGGTGAGAGCTCAGAGTTAATATGCAAGCTCTCAAGCCCTTCAAATACCTCAGTCGTTTGCAAGGCTGCAGCCACGCGTTCCCGCTGTTTACGATTTCCACCAGAGTCCTGAAAAGCAAGCTTAACTTCTTTCACCCTGTTTTTACACTGCAGATCAAGGACAGTGAAAATTGGTTTAACTTGATGGTCTGCGATGTGCGGGAGGCAGATGGTGTCAATAACACTTCCTCTTTGTGCCAATGCTCTTGATATTGTGTTTGAAAGGGTTCTGAATCGAACAGGGCGTGATTTGGAATGAGAAGACGACAAGAACTTGGCCCATAAGGCTGAGTCCTGCTCGATAAAAATATTCCAAGCCCTAGAAACGGCCATACTCACAACCAGAGAGTGATAAGGCAGATAGACCAAAATCTTATGAATCACCTCGGCTGGTAGAGCCACAAATGGATCCTTTCGTTTAGACGATAGCTGCATCTTTCTCCTAGCTCGTTGAGAAGCTATTACAAGCTCTGAATAATTTTGATCACTTCTCGAACACTTTCTCTCTCCATCCTCAAAGACCTTGATTGCTCTTTGATACGATCCTTGGAGTTCAAGCGCTTTGCCCTTTCTCATATATCCGTCAACCTGGTTTCTTCGCAGTCTAATCATCCACCCGCCTATACTCTCTTCTTTGGCGTAAGCTTTCATGTGTTCCAGACAATTTGCTTGAGCTTCCAATATCGTGAAAAGGTCTTTATTAGAGATACCGCGTCCTTTTCTTACATCGTCCGTAGTTATTGACGAGAGAAAGTGATTCGCCCGCTTGTATTCCTGGCTCAACATAAGTTTCTCTGCCCGTTTGAATGCCTTATCTTTTTCGCCAGTGAGTTGCATTTTGTAAGGGAGTTCTTTCACTTCAGTTTTTTGCTTAAAATGTTCACCGGGTACACAAAGATGTGTAGAATGCTGTTGACAAAGTTTAAGCTCAATTAATATTATATATATGAGCCGGGGGAGTAGTTTACGTATAAAATGTGCGTGCATGCATGATACCCTAAACCATTATCTATAGCATTTTGAGATCGCGCGAACAAAAACCCACAAACATGCATTATGTCTATTTGTCGAGATATTATCATAACCAACAATTACATTATTAGCGTCAATCAGACAGGAAGAGGTCCCTTGGCCATATGGAGTGGTATCAGTTAAACCTAAAAATGCACGTAGGCTAGGTTCACTGTATCTGTACCCAGCATAGAATTAGTCAATTGCCAAAAATGACATACAGTTGATTGCAATAAATTAAATGAGATGGCCAAGGGTTTGCATGTTTAGCATCTACTTCAATGTCAACTCTATGCCTCGTTTTCTAATACGGCTCACTAGATTAGGGCTGATGTTAACGGTAAGTTTCATTTTTGTTACTCCAGCCAGTATTAGTTCCTCAATGGCGCATTCGTCAGGTGTATGACTATCAGATAAGTCAATAGAGTTCAATGAAGGATGCGCTGAAATGATTTGCCGAACAAATTTACTCGACATCTCCACACTAGAAGAGCTTAGAGTTAGTTCTTTCACGTTTTGCAAGTTACCGCAATGATATGAATCGTAAGATGGAACTCCTGGTATGCTATGTTCCACTTCTAATGTGAGCTTTTCCAAAGCGCTGCCAATGCCCGTGATTATAAAAAATTCTTTCGTGATTCTTATTCCGCTTAACACCAATTCGGTGACTGAATGCAAAGGAGTACCTGTTTTCTCATTTCTCATTGAATCCTCTAGTCCCTGAGTTATATTAACCCATGCGGTTTCGGGATGAAGAATTGTCCTCACAATATTCACTCTTTTCAGTTGAGGACTTAACCTTAGCATCATTAGATCTTTCAGATAAAGAACAGAGTCAACCGCCCTGAACTCTTCAAGGTGGTGTGTATCACCGTAGTCAGTGGTGTCATACAATTTTTCTCGCATCTCGAATAGTTCAAGCAATGGACAAAATCTTACCACGTTTTCTATGTATTTTAAGTCATGCGTGCCATCCATAGTACTCCCATAAGTTATCAAAGCTGACTTCAAGCTACAAGGCTTGTTATCAAGCAGTGTGGCAGAATGCGATTTCTCCCCCGAGCTGCCCCGCTTCAACCAAACCATATTTTTTAAAGAGGTCCGTTTTTGGGCTATGTAGATTGCTTTCAAAGAGTCCATGTCTGTATGAACAATAAGAGACTCTAGCTCATTCAGCATATCTAACTTGATCAAGTCCTCAATCACACGTGGCTGATTTTTAGCCTTGGGGTCCATAACTATCTCGAGCTTTCTGATACGATGCTGGGTAAGTCCTAAATGGTTAGCACAAAGAAACTGCTCCGAGCTCAAAGCAACAGATTGAAGCACTTGATCAGGCTCCTTAAGCATAATTTTGAGAAAGCGCTGGGCAGAAGTTGTGGCTGTGGTTTGGAGGTCAAGTTGTTGCGAGGTCCATAAGTTCGGAGAGTTTTCAAGAAAGTGTCGCCATTTTGTGGAAATTTCCAGGCACCTTTTTAGATCTTCAAACGATAAATAAGATAATATAGTGTATAGTAAGTCAAAAGGTAGCACTTGAAGAGGATCCATGCGCTTTGACAAAATGGTCACTTCAGTGTGCGTCTTTTGCATCAACCTCTCCAAGATCGCAAAATGAGGATCCTTCTTGTTGCATTTGGCGAGCCCTTTCACATAAATCCTCAAAGCCATACTAGGTCTAGACAGTAATTTATATACTTTGCCTCTTCTAAGGTAGCCTCTGGGGTCATGAGGTGAGGTTTTCAGCATGAGTTCGGTCATTTCCAACATTTTCTTATACATTCCCATTTTCTCATAACAAACAGCTTCAGCGTCCAGCACTGTAACTGCATCATCTTTGGAAATAGTTACCTTCTTTTCTTTCGATAAAGCCATCACTCGGCTAAAGTGGATCACCGCAGCACGGTACTGTTTACCCTTGTAAAGAGCCAGACCCTTCTCATAGTTACGGCTCAGAGTTCCTGTCAACTGCATCATTGTGAGGAGATTGTAAAGATGGCAAGTAAACGGAACACAACTTCAAGAAATGACCAATCCTGTATGCGTACAGCGGCACCAAAGTATGACTTCCTGGCCCTTTGGTGCACAAAGTAGCAGCTATTATTTGATACTGCGCGAAAACGCGACGTCTCGCGAAGAGATCTCGAGCGCGACTGGTCTGATAAATTCTGGTTTAAAAATTATGTAAGCAATGACCATCGTTTTATGTAATTTTTGAGCTGGATATTAGCTTCCATTCATTCTTCATGTATTGAACGTTCTAGTCTACGGAATCAAGGCTAAATCTGAAATCTCTCTTCTACATATATTGCCAAGTGTTTGTTTCTTTCATTGCTGCATGACTACTCACAGAGCTCTCGCTTCAAAATCAGGGCGAGTCAACAATCATAACTTTGATTGCCCCAGATGAAGGATCTGCGGCAATTTCGAACGCTTTCTCCCCATCTTCCAACTTGAACTTGTGAGTCACTAATGAAGACAAGTCTATAAGCTTGTCACGCATAAGTCTTATACCTCTAGGCCACATGTTGGCGTACCTGTACTGCAAGCTGAGAGTTATCTCGTTCACACTCAAGTGCATAAAGGGCAAAGTCTGGTAGTCCTTTCCCACGCCAATTACGTGAATCTTGCCTCCAAAATCTAATGCAAAGATACCAGCACTGATACTAGACTCTACGCCAGTGCATTCAATGCATACCGTGGGTTTTAGCTGAGCAACTCTGACTACATTTTTGGCCACATTTTGTGGACAGTCGAGATCTTTCTTATCAACCAATACAGTTCTCACGCCAGGAACGACCTTTTCAGCAAACCTCAATCTAGCTGCACTTATATCAGTTATCACCAAAGGAGCAGCACCTGCAGCTCGAGCAAGTATAGCAGATATAATACCTATAGGTCCAGCTCCACAGATCAGAGTAGGGTCACCTAATCTAAGGCCGGATTGCTCAATGCCAGCTAATCCCACTGCGACAGGCTCAAGCAAAGCTCCTTGCTCATATGAAAGATCATCAATCTTGTGACAAAAGCAAGCAGGGTTTATTAAGTATCTCCTGAGAAGCCCGGGGACTGGCGGAGTGGACTTGAATTTCATATCTGGGCAGCCGTTGTATTTTCCAGACAAGCATTGGATGCATTTGAAGCATGGCAGACTTGCCTCAACAGCAACTTTGTCACCAACTTTCAAGTTAGTAACATTAGATCCCACTTTGATGACCAACCCAGCAGACTCATGGCCAAGAATATGCTCTTCTCTAACCACCATTGTAGGGCCTATGGCGCCATCTTTCCAAAAATGAACGTCAGAACCACAAATACCGGTGGCTAGAATGTGAACAGCTACTTCTTCAGGACCTGGATTCAAATCTTCAGTCTTGGGTTCACATTCCCCTAAGTAAAGGTCGTGATTCGGGTTGGTAAATATTCCAACATTTTTTTTCAAAGATGCTCCGGTCGACATGTCGATCCAGTTACTTCAAGTCGGTAAAAGTCAAACTAGTCAAAAAATGAAACAATCAAAAAAAAGAGCATCAGAATGATTGGTCTTTTGACTTTGACTGTCAGATTTATATTCAAGCGATACAGAGTTCGGATTTGAGAGCTAGCAAAACCCGTTGTGACAAAAAATTAGTTGGAAAGTATTAGAAAGCGAATTTCAATATTGATGTCATCGATAGTCTAATTTGTGGGGAAGTGAGTTCTTCAACTCTCCACTTTTGGTATTCCAACCCCGATCTCCCCTCAATCCTCCTCCGTCCATGCACATTTTCAAAACTCATGTAGTCTGAGGATTGTTTCACACTTAACAAACTTATGGCTCAGAAATATTAAGTTAAGTGTAACAGCTGCTTGAGCTCAATGCAACACCTCCCTCCTCACCGAAGTTACCAAAGCTTGTCTTCGAGTCTTCCAGGCCACTCTGTGAAACGGAGCTTTTTTGTGAGCAGCCCAAGACGTAGTGTGCGTGATTGAACCTTGGAGATCTTGTAGAACTTGAGATTATTATTGCGGCAAGAAGATTTGTATAACTGCTGCTTGTAGTTGCACTTCGTCTTGAAGCCCGACCTGCTAACAGCGGTAACCGACCTCACAAAGCTTAAATAGCTCCTTTCAGTGCCACTCTCTCCGCGCATAACTTGCTACATAGATTATGCCAAAAAAATCTGCAAACCTTTTGCACTTTAGAAAGCTAAAGTCATTTAGCATGCTTCATGAGTCCACTTTCGGATTCCACGGCTGTTGTTTCTTTTGTATTTTCAAAGGCTTACTGGGTATTTTTAGCACACTTCATGATGTTGATGATGATGAAAATCTATTCCTACTACATGTCATTGCTGCATTGTAAAAAGGAACAGCGAAACACACTTGAAAGCCGAGCCCTCGAGCAAAAACCGCATCAGTGGTGAAACTTTGTACTAGAAGACTTGCACTCTAACCTTAATCCCCTCAACTTTGAGACTAAGCCAAAAACCATTATAAAGTTCACCAGGTCGGTGGGTTGACACTTGCGGCGGCTAACACTGTGCTAGCTACCTTTGTATCCCCAGATGTTTCAGGTATGATAGCCACTCAATTCCGACCTTTTTTATAATAACAATAAATCAAGTTCATTCGACCTTCTTTATCATTGTCACATATGTCAAACCTTAAAGCTTATCCCTGCTTATCTGCTGCGTCCAGCAAACTGCACCAGGCAACATAGTACACATTATACCTCACGTGTCGGCAAGTGTGGCTTTGGGTTCCCGAATATAGAACCATAAGAACGAAACCTGTGTGTAGATCATGTATCCATGAATGATCCAAAACACTCATAAGAGCAGCGAAATGTAGTGAAGTCTTGATGCAAAATGTGGTAACTTGCAATCAGTGATAAATCTGGGTTACATTTCATGGTTCGAAGCTGATAACCAGGTTTTTTGCGCCAGCCAGTGCGACATTTGAGTCTGGTGATATCAACCCAGGCATGATCACTCTGATAAGACTCGATTGTCAATTGATTCACTCATGGAAATCCATAATTACAGACAAGGTGGCTAGTCTAGTAAGAACCGCATTTTGTCTCTTTTCAAGTCTGACAATAGATCCAGTACAAAACTCCCGCAGCGGGAAGCTAATCATTTATGATTTTACCGCAAGAGAGGCAAAGATAGACCCCCTTTCTTCACGCGAGCTTTTTATTTTGGCGGTTGTCGCTTGAAACTGCTGGAAACCCCAATTAGGACAATTTTTATCGGCGAAATGAATTGCAAAGCATTATGCACTTCGTTCTAGACTCTTTGCCAAATAAAAGAGTCAAAATCCAAGCATGAGTTCTAAGTTACGATCGATGCATTTGAGAGCGCTGTGGTTGGTCAAGTAGCGATCAAGGAAAGCATAATGGGCATTTTTAAGTTTCACACTGTAAGATCTAGATATCAAGTTGAGTCGCGATTGAGAGGCCACTTTAAGAAAATAGACTATGTACATCTTCTGACTGGAGCTCCAAACGTAGCAATTCGGTTAGCGCTTCCCAGATAATGTCTTCTGATCCCACAGCATCAATGCGACTTTTGACTTGCGAAAACTCAAAGGCAGCTAGCTTTTCAGAGATTTGGTGTGCTCTGAAGCGTTACATAAACCTTGATATGACAGTGTTCGGTTAGCAAAAGTCGCAACTTTTGTTGCTCCAGCTCTTTTCGAGTTAACCGAAGGTAGCAGTAGCTGTACCTGAGGTGCTTCTTGATATGAACTTCAGGACTTTGAGCAGGTTACTGCTACTGGTAGAAATGATTAGGCTTCTATTTTCTTTCAGTTGGCTACGTTTTGTCCTGTTGCAAGTCCAAGGAGTGTAGCCCGGGGTCATGCCATGATAGACTCTTTTATGCCGCAATGGGTCACTTCAATTAAATCCGACAATACAACGGTGTTGAGCCTCAAACCACTTTTTTTTTGTCTCCTTGTGGCCTATGGCGAATAAGGAGACTTCCATACTCAAGACAGTCTGTTCTTATTCTAATTATGCACTTTCTTTGTGTTGGATTAGCGCGTGTTTCTC
>PPNW03000038.1:0-73330 GCA_003708315.3 Groenewaldozyma salmanticensis | reverse complement strand
TGATACCAAAAGACCAGCATGAGATAGAACCAGTTGCTCTTTTGGGGTCAGCAGAGGTGCAGCTGTGAAGAACCTGATGCCTTAAAGCCAGTTGCTTTGAGTTAAAAGGCAAAGCCGTGCTCAGAGCAAGGGTACTCTATAACGGAGAGAAAAGTAGGAGAAGAGTAGGTGTAAGTGCTGAGCTCGTAGACTCATTGTACCCGTGCTCTTACATGTGTGGCTTTAAATTCTCAGGTACTGATTCTGCTTTTAAAGGCTGCCGAGTATATTTGTTAGGCTTTTATGGGTATCAGCCTACCGATTTTTCTATTTGGGGGATAAGGAGAATCGAAGGTAATATGCGAGTACAGCTTGACACAACCTTGTGTCGAAGAAAAATATCACTCTCAGAACTAAGAACAACTTGTTGCTGAAAAGCCATGGTGCATATCGAGCTGCTCTGATTAAATCAGCAATGTTGGCATCAAAACAGGGCACACTATCACGGAAACAAAAGTAAGAGCAAAGAACTAAGTTTTGGGTTTTGGATTTGTTATATGAGTGGTCCTATACATGCTGGCTTGAATGAATTTATTTTTGGACTTGGGTTTGTGTCAACGGAGTGAGATTTATCGATTCTTGTGGTCACTATTTATGTCTATGAATTTATCAAATGCAAGACACTCCAAATGGGCTATATATGTCTATGAATTTATAAAATGCAAGACACTCTAAGTGAGGGCTTTAAACCTTGGATTCCAACTTCGTTGGGCTGGTTCAAGCGAGCTTGACTAGAGTTCTGGTTTTACTTTGCCTGTGGGGCTGGGAAAGAGTAATGCGGCTACAGCTAATTATAGCACAGTTTCAAAAAGACAGTATGGATAAGCTTCAACTTCTCTTTCTTTGGATAACGTTAGCGCAGCCAACAATAGCCTAGTCACTGTGAATGATATCTTGAAGCTCTGACGAAGTACGGCTGAACAGTGGGTATTCCGCCTTAACGGGAAAACCTCCATCGTGGAAGGGTGCTAATCGATCTTTTTTATACCCAACCTTTAGTACCACACAGATAAGCTCTGAACCTGGGTGCTTTCAAGCCTTTTTATTTATCTATTTTGCTACTGACTCTGGTTTCTTTGGCCAGGGTCAGAAATACACCTACCAGCCAAGCTGAAATACCATGTTATAACCCTTCATAGTCCTATATTTGTTTTCTATATGTGCTTTCAAAAATCAAAAAGCACACGTGATCAAATCAGTTACCCCAGATTATGCCAAAGTTGGGCCGGTTAATCGCACTACTGCTACACAGTAAAAATAAGGGTCTTGCCAATAATTTTCCCACATTAGCTTCTTTTCCCTCTCTTTCTTTCAAACCACTTTTTTTTCTATTATTACCGGTTTACAGTTGCTGCTTTTACTATTGCTCTCATTGCTATTACCACTTGCTTTGAGCTATACCATTTGCAGTTCTTCTAAGCAGTCTCTGTAAGTAGTGCTCTGTGACACTCTCGTCGTGATAGCACTATTCTAATACTCTTTTCTAGGATATTTTCATTACCGCGATGCTACTTGGCGGCTTTCTTTTCGCCGGCATGGCCTTGATGCTCGGACACTTCTACTCAACTGACGGCATGTCAGCTGTGTCTTTGGCTGTTAGAGACAGTTACACCTCTGCTGGAACCCTGGTGTCTCAAGCTCTTACCAGCTTTTTCAATTTGGATGCGACTCCTTTCCCCGACCCTGAACCGACTGATTCCTACTGGCCTTTTGAGTACTCTACCACGTTGGTGAACGTTACCTGTTGCGAACCCTCCAATTATATCTTTCTGGATGCTCATGAATGTCTTGGAGCTTATGTTGTCTGTACCGAGGAGAACCCTGATTTTGTTGCATCAGCAGATGGCTGTAGCAAAACTGAAGGGGAGATCCTGGATATGAGCACTGACATTGAGAAGCTCGCCAGCACTCCGCCAGAGTTTTCGGAGGACTCTAGGAGACCCATTCCTAGTTCGACTCCTGAAAACTGGCGTAGTCTCATGGACCTGTTGATTTTTGGTACGGTGTTTGCTCTTTTTGTGTGGACTGCAACGAGATGCTGCAACGTGAGCAGCATGACGTGTGAGCTAGTGATTCCTGCAAGCACACAGAGCCAAAGGTCCTCGGGTTTTTTGAACAGCATCCAGTCACATATACCTTGTGATGCGTTCTGCCTCAGCACTGTCTTGCTTATGATTATGGCGTTTGGTATGTCTAGACGAGCCAGACACCGTTCTGCTGTGGTTGTTCCCGAAAAGATACCGGATTCTCTAGGACCATTCTGCCTTGTACCCATGACCAATGACAGCGACCAGATGGAGTTCCAGCTAGTGTTCCTTCAACATGATGGCGGTTTACTCGCAGAAATCGACACCCAGATGCCAAGTGACGGCGGATATGCTGCTGGTGTTCCTGATGCGGTACGATCTTTTTTGAGATCAATCGATGAGAGATTCACTATCAATGATGACAGCTGCTGGGTGAGGACGGAGCTAGTGTCCCCTGAACACGATGCTGATCTAACCGGAGAAGCTGACAGCGATGATGAATCGGAGTGCAGTGTTTTGTTTACACCACTAGGAGAACGGAACAGTTGGGCTCTACCAGTGAGACCGCCGAGACCGGCATTTCCTCCGGAGTCTGATGCAGGACCTTGCACTTGCAATGAATGCCTTGCGAACGACCCTTCTCCTGTTTTTACTGTAGAATTGCCACGAGAGCCAGAAGCTGAAGTTCTAGGACCTTGCACTTGCAATGAATGCCTTGCGAACGGCTCTGCTCATGTTTTTTTTACTGCAGTATTGCCACGAGAGCCAGCAGCTGAAGCTCCAGGACCTTGCACTTGCGATGAATGCCTTGCGAGCGGCTCTTCTCCTGTTTTTACTGGAGTATTGCCACCAGAGCCATCAGCAGCATCTCCTGGACCCGAGTGTCTTCCCGATGACGCGCCGCCTATTCCGATAACGAATCAACCCGGGGAAGATAACAGCGACAGCAACTGGTCAGAGAACGCTTTTCTCGATCTTTATCTGTCTGGCAGCGATGACACCAACGGAGTTGACCCTGAACAAAGTCACCTTGCGAGCGGCTCTTCTCTTCTTTCCAGAGGAGTATTGCCACCAGAGCCTGCAGCTCAAGCTCCAGCCCCTACAGGCCGAGAAAACTCGGAGGGTGTTTGGTCTGGTGACGGCTCTATTGAACATCAAGAAAGCGCTATCGAGTTTGTTAATCCTGAACAACGAGCTCTGGAAGCGGATATCATATCTTTCTTTGATGGAGCCTAAGGGAGAGTCAGTCCGAGGAACAGCATCCCGACGACTGGCAGGTCGACCCCCAACCCCAGCTCCAGCTCCAGCTTCAGCCCCAGCGCGAGCCCCAGCCCCAGCCCCAGCATCAACATCAGCATCAGCATCAGCATCAGCATCAGCCTCCCCATCCGCACAAGTCTTAGCTAGAACCGGTGACAGTCCCGGATCCAGCGAAGAGCGCGATGATGAATGCCCTCACTACATGAAGGACACCTACAGCAGTTGCAGTAGGTGGCTGTACAGTGGCGGGCGCTGAACACAGGACCCGTGGCACTTATTCCGGGTCCAGCCTGTTCAGTGACGGCAGTCTGGCTCACTACATGTTACCCACAATCGGTAGTGAGATCAAGAAGACCATCGATGGCTGAGAGCAGACTGATCTGGATAGCACAGCGACAACAGATCCTAGAAAACAGATCCACTGAAGAATCATTGTCTTTGATGTGCCGTTTCCCGGAGAATATGGATTAATCAACACTGAGCGTCCCCAATAGGAAGAGCTAGAGGTGCAGTCAAGCATGACTGAAGTCTTTTCCAAGGAAGTTACCACAGAACTCTCTCTCAGGAGCTACTATCCAATGCTGAATCAGAGTCTGATGCTTTTGCCAAAGCGGAAAGAATCTCTGGTTTCAGCGCAGATTGGATAGTCTGGCTTCCACTTCTGCCAAACTTGTGAGACCCCAGAGGAAAACGTTTTTTCTGGGTGGGTTTGGTATGAAGACTGGAACTGAGATTGAGTTTCCTTTCTTGGATCGTAAGACTTGCTAGACCTAGTGCTCTTCAACAGGGATCAGAGTAGTTGATGTGATTTCTTCGGCGATGGCGCGAAAGACTAATGATTTAGATATGGACCAGTTGAGCTAGGATGTCGTTTTAGAATGGTGAGCGGGCTGGAGCTTTTGAACTAGCTGGTGGAGTGACATGAAAGGTTGGTGTAATTTATTTGAGGGGCTCTGGTGCAACGAGTTGGATTGGGACGAGTTTGGATGGGGTTGAGTGATGGGCAGGCTGGGGCAGCTGGTGGAGTGACAGGAAAGGTGTCTTGTTATATTCTGTTGGGAAGTTTGGAGTTGTGAGGAAAGGTTGGAGTCTTTTTTAGTTCTTTTTAGTTTTGTTGTAGCGGGTATTAATATATGGTTCTTTTGGGGTTAAAACTTTTGTAAACTATAAAGCCTCTCTAGCAAATGAGAGCTACTGTATTCCCGTATGTCTAAAGCTAGAGCAGGCCTGGTGTTGTATAACTCTAGTACAGTATTAGCACACTACGAGAACATTAACAATTTTGACAGTAATCGAGAAAAGTCCATGCAGTCGGCGGTACACTGGGAGTAACCAGTACTCTACCAGCTTTACGTTAGTCACACCTTTGAGCTCTCGCATATAGTGGGGAGGAGCTCGCAAAGGTTCAGAGTTCCGTTGGGTCACAATAGACGCTGTTTAGCGATTTTTGCAAGGGAATGCCACAAGGTCATGTTCACAAAACAGAGATAGAATAAGAAGCTCTGTTTATGGAAAATATTGTACGCGTTTATTATGGTCAAGAGTCCTCAGGACAATAAACTTGATTATTATTATTATTATTATGGTCCAGAGCTTGGGTATACACGTTAGCTTCACATTCCTAAGCTTCTCCAATTCGGAAAGGAAGACAAGCCTGGGGCCGTTCCCTATCAAGATGCTAGCACGGATACAATTATAACTCTACTCGCCTTGATTTGAACAAGAACCCATACTTATTATCACCTTCATTGCACTCAGAAATCCTCATTGGGGTAGCGAGAAGCCTCTAATCGTCATTTCTCGGCATGCTATTCATGTTAAAACCAGAGCTGTGCTCTCGTGTTGAGTTCTCCAGTAGGTTAAGGCCTAAGGCTCATTAGATTTTCATCATCATAGGTCAAAAAAACCTGACGTAATATTTTTGTAGTTTTTCACCAGGTCAGTTTCAAACCTCCGAGTTATCAACTTTACCAACCCTTTACACTGCAACTACGGTCACATCCAGGTGAAAGCAAGGTTTCCCGTCCGATCAACCATATTTAAGCGCCTGAGAGCTTTACCAAGTAGTGCAGTGGGAGACCATGCGTGAACAGAAAGTACTGTAGTTTTTTTTTGTTGATTGTTTTTCGGTCGCTATTTCCAGGCGGGGATAATTCAAAAAGAATCAACTGGGTGGGAGACATTTACGTACGCTGTAGTGCCAATAAAAGAAGTGTAGTTAAATGAGTTTATCTAAATCTGAATCATGGCGCCAGCGATACTGCAAATTCAAATTAGTTCAAACTTACTATGTGTTATTAGAGTACCAGTTGTTCTTTTCTTTTGACATATTTTCAGCGCCATTAATGCATATTGGTGCCCGCACTGGACTCTCAAACTCTACTATACATACATTTGTTATTTTACAGATAACAGAAGAGAGCTGAGCCCAGTAAATCTGTGGAGTTCAGGCTATAGCGTAAAGAGTCTGCTTTTCTTTATCATTGAGATGAGTAAAGATACTTTGGAACCCATTTCTGTTACTCGAAGCCACCCCCTTCATCCAATTGGTTATAATGTCATAAGTCTCTGTATCCACATTTCGTCTTGGTTTAGAGTTACCTAGCTCCCACTCGTCACCCTCCTCTGCTAACAAATCAAGCTCAGCCTCGTCATCTTCCCACTCATCGTCATCTGCATCATATGCATCTGGATTCGAGTTACCCAATGTTCCAGCTTTCAAAGCAAACGAAGTCTTCCCAGCTTTGTATGACGCTAGCTCGGCTGAAGATGGCGCACTGGCAAGCTCACTTATCAGAACTTTGATAATTTTCTCTGGAGCCGGTATTTTTTTATGCTTCAGATTCTTAGCTTTTGACCTAGTGATAATTTCGCCATCCTTCAGCTCATTTTCTAAATCGCCATCCACCAGAATCTGAGATAGTCTAGCATCCTCTGAGTCAAAGAGATTTTGTAATGCCAAAACGCTTTTCTTGATTTTTTCACATCCCCAAATTACTTCGGTATTTCCGAGCCACTTCTCTATGACCACATTGAGACCAGTTGTACTTGCAACTTCAATTCCAGCCAAGAGATTAACAACCTCTGAGGGAGATTGCACAAAAAGCTCAATAAATACAAAAAGTAAGCTGCTAAGGATAATAGCAGACTCTTCGTGGTAAAGCCTCTGAACTATTGCTCCAAGCAGTTCGTGTAAAATATTACCTAGATCCACTCCATAATTAGATATCACCGTGCTAATAAGTTTGCCTATTGAAGAGCCAGCTGAATCCCCTAAATTCGGATTGAGTACTTTGGAAGTTATAGCCAGAACAACTTCTGGCCCTGTAACTTTAGCGTTGGGATCGTCGGCACTTTGGTATCTGAAGTTTTTGACTTGGTGTGGGTTCAGCATTATCAGTTGAGAAAAAATGTTGACAGATAGTTGAATAATTGATGCATCATCTGTACCCTTGACAATTTCATACAAAGGTCCTAGCAACATCTGGTATAATGATTCGGGTATAGAGTTATCACATTCATCCACAACGTTATCAATTACTTCTAAAGCAAGATACAGCTCTGGGGAATATTCAATAGACCCCTGCACTACAGCAGCAGCCTGTAACACACTTTCAAAGGGGGCAACTGCTTGTAGAGTGAAATCAGCAAAGCTATTCATTTGCTTGGCAGCGTCCATGAGTTTTTCAACTGCCTCGAGAACACTGGCAATCACACTGACGTTTGAGGTATCCTTAGAGGCAACGTTGTATAATAATGAAATCAGTTCTCCAGACTTGGCTAATGCGTTTTGTGGATTGAAGGATATACCCGCAGCAGTACAGTCAATTAGTATTGACAGGGTATCTTCTTCGGATTCTTCAATCATTTGAGAAATTCGAGTAAAGTACTGGTCCTGAAAGCCAGACAATAGAGAGGAATTTGAAAATTGTTGCATTGCCATCAAGCTAGAAATTTTGATAACGTCTGAAGCTGTCGTGTCTGCGAAAATATCAGCCAACACAGAAAGAAACTCTTGTGTATCCTGCTCACTAGTCAGATTGGTTAAACTAGCACCTGTGAGAATAGCTCGACCTATAACCACCGTGTTACCTGAAGTTCGCAGACAGGTCAAAATATACTCGAACGCTTGGTGAGTTGTTTGGGCGTCTGAGCTGTGACCAGCACTGACCAGGGCTTTCAAAAGATACAACCCAGACTCTATAGCCTCTGGATTACCACTACCTTGCTGGAAAAGTAGGCTTAGCAGGTGTTTAAATATACTAGGAGTCTTAACTACTGAGAGCCAGTCTGCCAGCACTGCACGAGGAGGATACTGCGGCGAGTCTTCCAGCTCAGATGCAGCAAACAAGTTGAAATCAGACTCCAAGGAGGTAATATCAATCATGCAAAGCTTCAAGCAAAGATGCAGCATTTCTTGTAGCATTGCTTCTTGAACTTTGAACTCTTGCCGAATAGATTTGCTGGATTCCAGGAAATGCAAGATAACATTGCCGTATTCAGATATCAACTCTTCAACGCCAAACTCATTGGTGTCACTATCTACTAACAAACCAGAGATTATATATCCCGGATATTCATCAGAATAAACTTTCAAGTCATTCCAGCATGCAGAAAAAAGATCTTTATTCGCTCCTGTTTTGGCTATTACACTTTCAAACTCCTGTTGAAGACCTTGTATGACTCTCAATATGATAATTTTCAGCTTGACCCCATTCTGAAAAAATTGGCCATCAGACAAGTGAGATGACTGTAGTAATTGGCACAAAACTGGAGACCATGATTGTATAGTTGACTTGGCATGCTGCAGGTATACGTCTCTTTGCGAGTCTTCGGCCAAAGAAAAAAATTGGACTATTGAGCCGAAACATTCGATAGCCTTTGATTTCGTTTCAATGCCATATAACGATGAAGAAGAGGCAATATTGTACAATGCGCCTAAAATTTGTGGACCTGATTTGAAAAAATCTGAATCCGACAGAGTTTCTTCAAAAATTTCCGCCGAGACCAACAAAGCGCCATTGACAGCCAGAATGTTGTCTGACCTTTGCAGATGGAGTACCAGTAGATCTATCAGTTCCGGCCACTCGTCAGGAAAATCCACTGAAGCAATGACAGATATAATTGAAGCAGACTGAGCTTGAAGTTTAGATTCCTTGTTGGATATGAGAGCCATTAATGAGTTTTTTATGACCGCCTTAACATCTTGTGATATCGCATTCCCAGTAAAATCACCAAACGCTATACTCCATGATTTGGGAATTGTCTGTTTCAACAGTAACAAAGATGCTAGTCTAGTAGATGTTTCCAGAGATTCAGTGGATGCCAAAGTAATCAAGCCCAAAGAGAGCTGGCTTACCTGATCCGCAACTAAACTCTGATATGCATGCTCCGCCTGAGAACGCTGCTCGTTGTGCCCTGACTGAACTCCATTTACTATGTCAATCAACAACGCGTCCATTATATATATATATATAACGGTAATTGTGCAAACGTCTGATTTTACGCGCAGGTCGAACGTTTTCGCGCGCTCAGTGCAGAAAGCACAGATCGATATATCTGATCAGGATCCATTATAATATTATAGTGCTCGAGATTTCAAGCCTAGATTTTTTTTTTCATTTTCAGGTCCACTTGCCATGACTAGATTCAAAGGTTGTATAGATATACATGCTGGCAAAGTCAAGCAGATAGTTGGAGGAACACTTTCCGATAAATCTGATGACCCCAAGCTAAGAACAAACTTTGTTTCCGAGAAACCTACCTCCTATTTTGGGCAATTATACCGTAAGAATCAAGTTTTTGGAACCCATGTGATCAAACTTGGTCCCGGATGCGACGAAGCTGCTAGCGAAGCTTTGGGAGCTTGGCCAGGTATGCTACAAATTGGCGGTGGTATTACAGCAGAGAATGCTAAAGAATGGGTAACAAAAGGTGCCTCCAAAGTTATAGTTACTTCTTATTTATTTCCCGAAGCTAAGCTTTCCATGGATCGATTGACTGCGCTAGTAGAAGCTGTTGGTAAAGAGCACTTAGTAATTGATCTGAGTTGTAGAAGACAAGGAAATGAATGGATCGTGGCCATGAACAGATGGCAAACGCTTACTGATACCGTTGTGAACAAGCAAACTCTGGATAAGCTAAGTGAATACTGCAGTGAGTTTCTGATCCATGCCGCAGATGTTGAAGGCCTCTGTAACGGAATTGACCAGGAATTGGTCACAGCATTAGGGAAATGGGCAACTATTCCCGTGGTTTATGCAGGAGGAGCAAAAAGCATCAGCGATCTCGAACTAGTCAATACGCTGAGCGAGGGCAAAGTTGACCTGACTTTTGGCAGCGCCTTGGATATATTTGGCGGCGATAAGGTGAAGTTTGCTGAATGCATAGATTGGAATAATCAGCATTAATACGTATATATATATATACATGTATACAAAAGGAAAAGAAAGACGTTGCCTCTAAAACCATTGTTGGCCGTTCTGTCTTCCAGCCCAGTCTTCATTAGGTGTAAATGGGGTAGTACCGCCGTAGCTATCTCTCTGTTGAGTTGATTTGTTGTCAAGTCTGTCCAGCTCTAGAACCACTTCTGCTAATTTATTTTGTAAGACAGCGATACCCCTGGTTACAACCTCATTAGGCTTCAATGACCCCACAGTTTCAACGTTCATATAGTAAGTGTGAGGTTTAGCATTATAATCAAATGGTTCATTATCCTTTGGTGGCTCCTCCCAGTCTGCATTTTTAGATTTTGGCCACTCGGCCTCTGCACTCTCTTCGTACCAGTAAGAGGTATGCTTTAACTTATTCCAAGGGTCATATTCAAACCCTATAGCAGCAACAGGTGACCACTTTGCATGCTCTTTGGCAATTCCCTTTTTAGCAATACACTTCAATCTCAACTCCTGATGTTTTCTTAACTTGCATATCAGCACTCCTTTGTTGTTGAAATCACCAAATATTGGCCTTCCAATACTCTCTTCCCGACCGGGAACTCGATGCACAATTAGATCTCGAGTATAAATCTCCATAGTGGCGTCTCCGGTGCATCTGGCATCTAGTGTTAGCTCGACTGCACACTTGTCGCAGTATTGGTCACAGGTACATTCTCGGGTATACTCTAGATCATCAACATATGTGGAATCCAATGGTATCAATCCTAGTCGGTGGGCAATAAACTCGTCTGCCAATACCGATGTGTTTATCTCAATCTCTACCAAATCAATAGCTATAGAAGTCAGAATACAGCCCCGAGCAAGTTGAAATTTAGTTCTCACACTTACCAATGGTGGGAATTTCGGCAAGAATAACTCTCCGCACAGAGTTTGCCAGTCTAAGCTTGGTTAGAATAAATAACAAGTGGAGACATAAAACTAAGTGATCTTCTCTCGCTCTGTTTCACGTACGCTAAATCCACATCAGACAGCACAAAATCAACCTCATCCTTTGCAACCTTTCTTATGGTCACCTTAGGCCCATGCTCTTCCATGTTGACAAATGGGTTGTAAATAAATAGTTTGTATGTTGTTAAAGAAGAGTATATAGTACGTATATACGCTGGAGATTTGAATTGAAAAATTCAGAGCAGCTACACTGCACGTCGAATCGAAAATTTCAGCTCGCGCGAGACGCCTCTAAGCCGCACAACTATATATATATATTTTGATTAATCTCGGTCAAGAGCCAAGAACCTTTACTCGAATATTTCTTTCAGGTTTATTCATGACTTAAATTTCTCAACGGCTTAAACGAAGGAGTTTATCTTTGATCTAAGAAGCTGACTTATATCGTATTTTTGAACTGAGCTGAAAGATAGATAGTTTTACTTAAAATCCAGCGACTGGGTGAGGCTCGTAGGGTCCTTCGAGCTGCTTGATTTCCTCCTCTGTGAGTTTGATCTTGAGAGCTGCAATTGCATCGTCGACTCTCTCTAACTTGTTGAAACCGACGATGGGAAAGGTGCCTTTGTAAAGATCCCAAGCGATAGCTATTTGAGCCATAGACACATCCTTTTCCTTGGCGAGTTTCTCTACTCGAGAAATGATAGCCTTGTCAGAATCAAAAGTCCCAACTTTGGTGTATTGGAGATAAGGGTCGGTTTTCATTCTCACGGTAGGTTCGCTGTCCGCGGGTCTAGCTAAGAATCCTGCAGCAATAGGACTCCAGGGGATGATACCCACGCCAGTTTCTTGACAGAACGGAATCATCTCACGCTCTTCTTCTCTGTAGAGCAAGTTGTAAAAGTTCTGCATAGAGATGAACTTGGTCCAGTTGTGCTTTTCGGCAATGAACTGCAATTGAGCAAACTCGGTAGCTTTCATAGAAGAAGCACCAATGTACCTAACTTTACCGCCTCTTACCACATCGTTCAAAGCACCCATGATCTCTTCCTTGTCGGTCTCTGGATCAAATCGGTGGATTTGTAGCACGTCAATGTAAGTGCCCAATCTCTTTACAGAGTCCTCGACAGCATCAAATATGTGCTTTCTGGAAAGACCTCGCCTATTAATCCATTCAGGAGCACCTTCCTCAACAAACCCGACAAGAGGGAAAAAACATTTGGTAAGAATTACAACCTTGGAGCGATCAATATCGAAAGCTTTCAGAAACTTGCCAATGAGCTCCTCGCTTTTACCAAACGAGTACACGTCGGCAGTATCAAAAGTCCTAATGCCATTATCATAGGCATACTTCAGCAGTTTGAGGACTTGCTCTTCATCGTCCATGACCCACTCCATAAACTTCTTGTCACCAAAGGACATGCCCCCAAGAATGATTTTAGAGACCTTGAGTCCGGATTTACCCAACCTTGCGTATTCCATTGTGTTCTGCTGTATTTACCTGAGGAAGATGAAACGTAGAGAAAAAAAATATGAGCTTGGAGCACTTGTACAGCTATATATATATGCAGATTGATCTAGGTTAACCGTTTCTTTGCGCGGAGTTAAGCTTATTCGGCTCCGGGCCTGGCAAGTCTCATATGATTACTTCTAAATTAACTCCATGATCCGGCGCCGAGACAAGTTATAGGTTAACGAGCACTATATACCCCAAACAAAGCGCAGAGATAGTCGGATTTAGCCAGATATCCTTCCATCATGTGTGCAGCAAGAGCCAGTGGCCTCCGTGGAGATAACGGGTACTTGTCACGTGAGTCGCTGCAAACAGAGCCAATCCAGCCAACTCCAGAATTTGTTCTGGTCTAGCCAAAACACGGAAATGAGGAAAATGCAAGAATTGGCTTCTGTGAAAATCCAGGAGGATTAGCGTGAGAGCCTTCTCGCCACATTCAACGCAAATAACTCCTCTTCTGAAGGTGGGAGGAAGCTTGAGTGTGCCTATCAGTGGACTCATTCATGGCGCTTTAAAAGACAGCTTTGGTTAATTCTTGAGGTTAGAACAAGAAATCTACCAAGCGAAGCTCGATATCCTCGAGGAATAGTAAACAAATCCAGTTCCGAACCGGTTTTATGTATCCTACAGCATTACGTTTCATCTTAGCATTTGTTAGAGAAGCAAAAGTTACAGTGAAGGGTGAGGTTTTACGTAATTGATAGGTAGGCTCTGGGATCTCGCGAGATCGATCTCTCATATATGAGGTCCAACATACATAAAGGGCTTGGGAGTGTGAAGACAGCTATAGTACTAAGACATAACTTTAGGTACAATGACAGAAAGCACAGACAGCTCCGCGTTGGAAACGGGCGAGGAGCTACGCCAAGCAGAGAAGATATTATCGCATCATGACCAATCCTCAGTTCCAGAACCGATAAAACCTCCGTCTGCACCACCATCAAGGAAACTGGCGTCAGCGGCAGCAGCTCCCATCCAATTACCGAACTTATTATTTGAGGCATCGTACAACAAGACTCTAACTAAGGCTAATGGGTCGTGGCTATGGATTGTGCTTCTTACTATCAAAGACCAGGCGATTATGCCTTTTGTGACGGGATTTTCGTGGGCTTTTCTGGTAGTTGGCGTTCGGACGTGGCAAGCAACTGCATCATCGTCCGGTTCAGCCTGGGGTCGTAAGTGGAGGAAGGAAAGAAAGAAAGAAAGAGAATGTCTTTGGCTGCATACTAACAAAATAGACCGGTTTAATAAATGGTGGAGAGAAATCAACGGCCAAGAAGATCTAAACAGTTACGTTGCTAGCTCGGACTTGAACCATGATAGTGTTGATTAAAACCCATTTTGAGCATCCAAACATGAACATACAACCATTAAACATATTTAAATACTTTACAAGAGCAAGCTACATTGCTTAATTGCCATTAGAGTTATTGTTGTTGTTGTTGCCAAAATTGATGCCATCTCCATGGTTATTGTAGTACCTTCTGCCTCCACGGTTACCATTATTGTTATTACTACCATCATTGTAGTTATTGTTGTAGCTTCTATTATTACCTCCTCGGTTATAATTACCTCTGCCTCTGCCTCTGCCATTGAATCTACCGCCGCGACCACCATTGCCTTGATAAACGGAGGCTTGGCCAAACGTTTCTAGATTCAGCTTGCGCTCTTCTCCGCGTCGCTCATATGGTGTGACTTGCTCCTCTGCGGCACGCTCGTTAGCAGCTGATGAGATGTTATCAAAGAATGACGATTTCTTGTTATAGAAGCCACCGTCTTCATTTTCAGGAATCACACTGGATGATGGTGCTGATGACGATGATGCATTGGTTGTTGTAGCCTCCTTGGCTACGTTCTCCTTGGAAAACTTGGCATTTGCTCCAGCAAAATCAAATTCGGGAAGAGTTTGTGCTTTTACGTTGCCGCCCTTGGCTGGTGCTACAGCATTGGGCTTAGTCTCAGTAGGCACTGGAGGAGCTCTCGCTGCCCTAGGCGCCTTGGGTGGTTGCTCTTGCGCTTGGGTCTGTGCTGGTGGTTGCGATGAAATCGCCCTGGGGTTGGCCGCCGGCGTTTGTGTCTGTTGGGCCTGTGCTTTCTGTGGTTGCTGGCCGCCATATGATTGAGACACAGCTGGAGGGGCCTGAGGGTATCCTTGAGCGGGATATCCAGAAGCATTTTGTGGATATCTGGGCTGCTGTGCGGGAGCAGCTGCAGGCTGAGTTGACTATAACCATATTAGCAACAAGATTCTCAAAAGTAAACACAAAGAATGAGAAGAAGAGAAAATAAAACTTTTGGTAAACGGCCTTTTGATCAGAAGGAAGGCAACGGAAGATATCTGCATGGTTTTTGCGCTCTAAGAAGAGTTTGATTTAACATCCGAAAAATCTTTCATCATATAAAGGAAAACGAGTTTTAAAAGCTTCACTTCTCTCTCAAGAAAAAAAAAAAAGAAACACTTACCTGTATTATAGCAGGGTCAGCAAATGCGGGAGGGTTTTGACGAGGCTGAGCTGGCGGTTCTTCGATTTTCAAATCTTTGACATCTGATCCTCGAAACACCACAAACTCGTAAACCGCTTCTGAAGGTGGAATCTCATTGATGCCTCCCCGTCGACCTTCAGTACCGAAAGATCTAACCTGCTTTAAAGAAACAGTCGATTCCTGTGAGTTTATTTCATGAAGATAACCAATGTATCTTGGACGCAAGTTAGCCAGAGCTCCACAATGAAAGACAAGAGAAAGAGAGAGAAATTACTGCATCCACTTACCTGATATCACTGTTTGAAACCAGCGATATGGATTTACCGATATACTGAGACATGCCTATGTATACCAGTTATAAATAAATGAATTGGTTGTTTTTAGTTTTTAGTTGCAAAAGATGCTTGAAATATTTTGAGGAGAAGAGAAAGAAGAATTACAGCTATGTAGAAAAATTTCACTTACATGCATGTTTGTATCATATAAAAATCTTAGTGGTCGGGCACCCATGTATTCATATACTACACGATTCAAGCCAGCCTATGCGCATACTTAATTATATATACAGCATTGCAATAATATTGCGATCTATTAACGTACACAGACCACCATGACGTCCATTTTGCCCATGAGGGCCACTGATTTGTTGTCGCTGAATAGCGTGAACTTAGATGTGCTTACAGAGAACTATCACTTGCAGTACTACCTGCAGTACTTGTATACCTGGCCTTCAATGCTGTTCAAATCGACCAACCCTGACGGTAAATGTATTGGGTACATGATTGGCAAGTCCGAGGGCCGCGGACTCAATTGGCATAGTCACATAACAGCAGTGACCGTGGATGCAGACTATCGAAGATTGGGTCTAGCCAGTGACCTGGTGAACCATTTGGTCACTTGTTCAGAGGTAGACTCTCAGAACTGTTACTTTATGGATCTGTTTGTTCGAGCCAGTAACAAGCTGGCTATAACCATGTACAAACAGCTAGGGTTTGAAGTTTTCAGAAGAGTACTAGACTACTACTCTGGGTATACTGCTGAAGATACCGAGGATGGATTTGATATGCGCAAACCTCTGAAAAGAGACACTGAAAGAAAGAGTCTTGTCAAGTCGAAAGATACCTTTGAACCTCCTCCTTACTTGTACAAATATGACAAGAGGTTACTATCGTGAAAGTGCAACTGAGGTTAGTTCGAAGAGATGCTACTTACAGCAATACAGCAACAACAATAAAAGAAAACAGTGTTGCTCGTATATTCAATGTACACTAAGATGGCAAGTGCTTTTTCTAACGCTGGGAATGAAAGTCTTCATCCCTTCTCAATGTGGTGGCGCAACGAGCTTTACTACCCTTAATCTTTATAAGTTCGGTTTGAAAGTTCCTGGTTAAAGCAGTGTGTTCACTTGGCTCAATTGGCTTTGGTCACTTTATACAGCAGTGATGTCGGTAGCAGACCATGTGCAGGGCACAAACACCGACACAAGAGAACCTGAATCTTACAGAGCATATCAAATTCGTATATTCTTAATCATAGAATTAGAACAGAAATGCTGTTCAATTGAAATTTATAGAGGTCAGGGCTGATTGAAGATTCTCGGCTCATTTGAGCACAGAACATCAGAATCCATTTACAAGCTACGCAATGTTTTGGAGATGTCCGCGAAAGTGAAAGTATATATATGGACCATTGAAGGCACGGAAACAAAAGCCAACCATGGTGAGTAGAATGCGGGTTTAATCTCGTTTGCACCAAAATAGGAACATGGCATAGAGTAAAGGCCTTGCTCCAGAGTGTTGGCAAACTTTCAACTATATAAAAAGGTCAAAAAGAAGAAACAATCAAGCGAAGGATAATAGCCAATCCCGGTTGAGGAAATCAAGCTGGAACCACTATCTCTTCTTCCTTCTTCTTCTTATTCTTCTTCTTTCTTCCTGGTGAAAACATAACAAAAAAAATCAAATTCATTTTCTTTCTCTTGCTTCTTTACAGTGACAAATGCCTACTTAAATAAAAATCATCTCCAGTACTTTTCGTTTTTTTTCTTGTCTTGTTGTGAATATTTACTCAGAAGGAATGTCAACTTCTCCAGCGTTGATGGCATCAATGGTGACATGAGGGGGCTTACCGTCGACTCTGCAGCCAACGGACTGGGCAGTTCCCAAAATCTCCTTGACGGTACCAGAAAGCTCCTTGGCAAAAGACTTCTGCTTCATTTCTCTGGCAATGTTGATAATCTCGTCAAGAGGGATGTTACCGTTGTGCTTGACGTTCTTCTCCTTCTTTCTGTCTCTTGGGGCCTCCTTCAAAGCAGTGATAACTAAGGAAGAAGCAGCAGGGACAACTGAAACAACAGCCTGACGGTTCTGGATAGTCAACTGAACGGTGACCTTGATACCCTTGAAACTCTTGGTAGCCTTGGCGATATCCTCACCAACCTTCTTAGGAGACAGACCAAGAGGACCAATCTTGGGAGCCAGAGCAGATGAAGCACCAACTTCACCTCCAACGGCTCTCATGTAAATGATCTTGACTTCACTGGGGTCGGACTAAATCAGAATTAGCAAGGCCATTCGGAATCCTTTTCCATTCTAAAAGAACTTACCTTTGGTGGCATTGTTGTTGTATGATATTAATTAAAAAGAGAGATTGACTATCAAGTCTATATTATTCACAGGTTTCGAGATGGTGTATATACTACGAGTAATTGGAAAATAATCCTAGAGTTGGTGGTGAATAATCGGGCCAGTGGGTATATCTCAGTACTGATTTCTACATCAGCAGGGCAGAAGCCCTATTTTAAAAGTAGAAATATAAATAAATAAAAAACAATTACGTAATCTTTTTTTATTTTTCTGATGCTCGTCGGCCCTCGGTGAAGCTGATAAGATGTCTATCTAAACGTTAAACTATAAGACGTACGGTACAAACTCACCATTTCTCCGCTTTTCAACTCAACTTTTTTCTGAACTTTTTCATCTTTTAGTTTGATTTGGTATTACGGCTGGTATTGAACGAAGTAATGGCTGTTATTTCAAAAGAAGCTTCTGTCGCTGCTGCTGCAACAGCAGTAAGCCTGTCTCCCTGGGGTAAAGCAATTGCCGGAGCTTTCGCGGCTGTCATTGCAAACACAGCAGTGTATCCGTTAGACATGTGAGTTTTAGATTTTTTTTTTTCGTTTTCAATCTGCTTCGAACTAACCATTCCAGAGTGAAAACAAAGTTACAAGTTCAGACTGATGATTCGGAGACCAAAGAGTATGTCGTATTCCGAGCCAATTTGACTCCTGACACCTAACAAGTTAGACGATACAATGGAACTATAGATGCAATTCAAAAGATTATCAAAAAACACGGAGTAAAAGGGTTATATGCGGGTCTTGCGGGCGCTCTGATTGGTGTTGCGTCTACGAATTTCGCATATTTCTACTGGTACGGAGTTATCCGTGGTGCATATGTATCTCGAGCCAAGACCACAAACATCTCAACGCCAATTGAACTTGCCCTAGGCGCATTGGCTGGTGCAGTCGCACAGGTTTTCACCATACCGGTAAGCGTAGTCACCACCAAGCAGCAAACCAGTGAAGAGGATGCTGAAGGAAAGTTACCGGGACTACTCCAAACAGCTGAACATGTAATTGAAGATGATGGGATTAGTGGTCTCTGGAGAGGTTTGAAAGCTTCGTTAATCTTAGTGGTAAACCCCTCAATTACTTACGGGATGTTTGAACGGCTGAGAACCGTGCTATATGCCGGTAACCTGGCTCTAACTGCCAGACAGAATTTCGTGCTGGGCGCCTTATCCAAAGCTACGGCCACTGTAGCCACGCAGCCAATGATTGTTGCAAAAGTGATCCAACAGTCATCAGATAAACGGAAAAAACAATACAACAGTTTCCCAGACATCTTGGCACATTTGTACGCCAATGAAGGGTTCACTGGGCTCTTCAAGGGGCTGGGCCCACAAATCACCAAGGGTGTACTCGTTCAGGGTCTGCTATTCATGTTCAAAGACCAAGTGGAGCTACTAATCACTTTGCTGTTTAGGCTGATTAAAAAACGGAAAGGTGCTAGCTTGTTGAGATAAGAGAACAAGAAGATATACTAGCAGAGTAACACTACTTGTTGGTCTGCACCTCCCGAGACAATCACCGTCTTGTTGTCATTTTTACCTATATCGATTGTTCGAATCTATACACATTAGACAATCACCTTTTTATTCTTTCTTGTTTTTGCGTTTTCACATACCCGTTCAGTGTGAATTCCTTTGCTAAACACTGTTTTACCACTGGCTATCTCCACATCACGTATTTGGCCATCGTCTCCAGTTATCCAGATTCCCTATTTGTGTTAAAAAAAAAACCCCCCTTTTTTGTTTCAAGCATTCTGCTACTCACTTTGCCGTCGTAATCCCAGACTAGCTGAGGCGCTGTGTACTTATCTTGCGGGGCTGATGTTACCCAGTTTTGCGTGACTTCGCCGCCAACATCGCCAATGATTAGCCGCATAAAGGGTGTATGGTTTGTTGCAACCGCAAACCTTTTCCTGGTCCTATCTGTTGCGACGTACATGGGTGAAAACGTGAATAGAGAGTAATCTGCGTCATGCAAGTTCAACTTGGATTGTTCTTTACCCTCTACAGAGTAGTAAAACAAGAAAGTTGTATCTTGCCTGCAACACAAAACAATCACTTCGTTATTCTCAGTCCAGTAACCTAGAGCAACAGATGTCGGTATCGTTACAAGTTCAATGCTGGCTATCTTAGTAAGGTTATCATCGCCCTTTTCTCCTTTCTCCAGCTTATAGGTATTGATCCGTTTATCGTATCCCGCAGTCACCAGATATCCGTCATCGATATAGTCCATATCCACAATAAACCTGTTGTGGTCTTTCAAGGTCTCCACAATTTTGTTTGAGCTCAAGTTTATCAATACTAACGATCCATCCATCCCCGCGGATGCAACCAGATCAGCGCGAAGCTCTTTGAGACAACGGCTGACAGCATTACCATGTGGATACTCAATAACTGCCAGTAATTTCCCGCTGAAATCATATTTTTTTATACTTTTATCAGCTGTGCTGATGACAACGCAGTCAGGCAAAACACATAAGTTAACCACGAATCCTCCAGTGTCAATTGGCTTTGCCAGAACTGATTGGTGCTCAGGAATAAACTTGACACGGTCATCTTCACTGACTTGTATATTCTCATCTGATAATTTTGATCTTTCACTAACAAACTCATGACCTGCCGAGATGTTTACCAACTTGTCCAAGACGGGCTCATGCTCAAAATTTATCCTGTCCACGCCTAGATCCTGGTATAATCCTTGTAGTGCCTTACGGTTAGAGTAGGTGTGTTATCGTTACCGTTGCTGAACTTACCTTATTTCTCCCTTTGTCACTGAGGTAACGAGCCACTATCCTCGTCAATTCGTCTGGCTCTGTCTTTGTAGAGAATGACATGTTGGTCGAATCAAAATAGGTACTTTGATGTATATATGCGGGTTGACTTGCTAGGTAATTGGAGAGGGTAACTTGATATATATTATGGTACTAGTACAATACTAGTGCTGGATCTATATATAAACTACAGTAACTTCAATAATTGACTTACAAGTGCATAGAGCGTATACTATAGTCAACGAAAGTGTTCGATTCGCGGCAGTACGGACTAACTGATTCACAAAGATCAGCTATATAGCAATCCCGATCACCCTGACAAAACTGGGGCCTAAACTCGCTTGGAGCGCGCAGTAAGCTCTTATACAGGTTCATAATAAAATTCTTCAGTCAAATAAATAAAAACTACTACACAAGAATCAATGGTGGAGCGTGTTTGGCAGTCTCATTAATAACTTGTCTTGGGTCCATCGTTGCTGCAAGCTGGAAATCCTGGCAGTTATTCCAGAACAGTGATAGGAATGTCTGGGTTGAGGCCACGGTAGGTTTCTTTAGTATCTTGACAATATCACTGAGCCTATCAGTCAGCTGCAGCTGATGTTTCCTTGAGTTTGAGCTCATTAGTCCCATTATCCAGATTGGCCAGCCCAAGAGTACATTTAAGCCATTTGTTACTGGTAGCTCGTCCAATAGCTCGAAGCATGAGTCTAGCATAGCTGTCAATGCTGGCGAAGACTCCAGTGGCGTTGAGTCTAACTTCAAGTAAAAATAAATAATAGTGGTGTACTTGAGAAGCATGGCCATGGCGTACATATGCTGTGTCATGAGTGTAGGCTGGATGTCGAAATTGTGTATTACTGCTTGAATTTCGCATTTTTGCTCAAGGGACTTTTGTGACCAGAACTGCTCCTGTGGCACTGAGAATGGCTCAGTAATGTGGCATTCCTTTCTAACTTGTGCAGACAATGAGGTAATTGCTCCGATAAGTTTGTAATTAGCTGAAATGCACGTGCTGAAAGTGCCGTCATTGAACCCGCCAGGAAACAAGTCACTGCGCGTCATGTTGTCGTAAGTATGCAACATGGGTCCATCAAGAGAGAGGCTCGAGCCCATCACGTCATGGTACTCTAATTGTTCAATCAAGCTTTTTGATCTGGCCGTGATTGGTAGCTCGAAACCGGAATACTGGGGCAGTAAGGAATCCTTGAACCCAACAGCGGCATTGCCAATGTGGGTTCTCCAACCTGTGAAATCCATTTGGCTGGCTGCTGAGCTAGCTAACAGCAGCAGAGTGTTTAATGCGTCTTCGTCAAACGAGTTTGACCGTTTGATGTCATTGTTGAGCTGACTCAAGGCCTCCTCGTTGTATCCTTGTGCGAGATCTAGATACCTCGTATCCTGTTTAGGCTGGTCTGACCCAGGTAGGGTTGATGATGACGTCGAGGCCATGTGGGATGCAGCTAAGCCATACATTGCTGTAGTAACAGACTCTCTTCTGCTCTGAGGAAGAATGTCAGCAAATGGGTTTGATGGGAATGCGTCAGTTGGAAACAAGTCCAACGCCACCGTATTTTGGAAGTGATCCAGCAAGAATTGCTGCTGCTGGAATTGGTCATTCTGACTACTGGTAAATGAGTAGTCTGAGTCAGAGCTGTAAGGCAAGTCTCCCATGAGGAGATCATTGTTTAGCTCTGTGTATACAAAATCAAAGTTTGGCTTGAACAAGCTTTCACCAAGAATTTCTTGCGAGCTTTCTTTATAGTTTCTTTCGTCGTTACTGCTGTCGTACTCTTCCTCTGAATTTGCAGGTGAGTATGCGTCAGAGCCTTGGGTCTGAAAAAGACTAGCCATGAAACTAGAACCAGCTTCGCCTACAGGCTTGACTTTGAATGCTCGCTGAAGGGAAGGCTCGACACCAGAGACAAGTTCGTCAACCTCAACTTCTTCTAGTGTGATCTTGGGAGGGGCGTTAAGTAATAGTTTCAGTGAGTTGGTTTCACCGGCAGTGGCGAACTTCGATTTTCGTCTTGTGCCCTTGGGTTCTCCGGGCCACTTCAGCCTGATGCCGTAACCTTCGCAGCTTAGCTTCAGTCTGGTACAGTTATTACATTCAGGTTTTGCTTCGTCGCACTTATAGCCGCGACGCCGACACGTCCAGCACCCTGTGCGTAGACGCTGTTTCTTCTTAGAAAAGGCCATAGGTGATGGTGATATAGTTGTGGTAATACAGCTCATGAGGGGGACTGGTGTTGAAGAGGCTTGTAGTAGAGAACAAGGATATAAAATTGTTCAAGGCTGTAGGAAAAGATATGCAAACGATGTTATAGAGATGAGATGTGCAGGATGAGGGAGGAAGGGAGGAAAGGGGCAGATATATATATATGGAATGAAGTGCACAAGATAGTCGCTTTCTTGTTCTTGATAGTTATTACTCATTTTTTTTTTTAGAAATAAGGCCATTAGCAAGTCTGGGCGGTGTGCGCTTCGTCGTCACAAGAGCATGAATATGGAGATAGACTCACATTGCGTCGAGAGAGAGAAAAGAGTGTTGCTTTCTTTTTTCGTTTTTTTTTTCGTTTTTTTTTTTGTTTTTGCTTTTTTTTGCTCCGGAAAAACCTGGAAGTAAGCGGGGAAAAAGCAATTAAGAGTGGAAAAAGTAAGTTTGCCACCCGCAAAAGAAACGGTAATTACTACGCTTGGTTTCTGGAAACGGAACCCTCTTAGCTTGCTTGCTTCTTTGAACGCTGGTTTTCCGTACTGAAACTCAAAACCAACAGCGCTTTTTAGTCATACCTTATCTCGCTAAACCTTAATTTTCATTCAGATAGCCTTTGCGAAACCGCTTCTTTGAACTTTGTGAGGTTGTTTTGAATTGTCGCGTGCCGATCGAGGTGGCTTAGAAGAGGTCAGCATATGAGCCACCTTATCTAATCAATTAAGATCTGGAGCAGTTTTTGTTCTTAAGTGCGCATCTGGGCACTTTTAGACCGTGGATCACTTACTGCATTCAGTATTCTTCTAGAACGGTCGGACTTCTCCGGTGCGATTTTTGGTGAGGGGTAATGATTTGTTTTTTCTTTCTCTCTCTTGCTCTTCTCAGACTACCACCCCAGGGAAGAAGGAGGGGTAGCATGTTAGAAGCTGGGCTTGACTGTTCTCACGCTATGGAGAGCTGCGCCGGCGTCTGGTTGTTTGCTTCAGATACTGCAAGACTCAGGCCATGGTGGAAGTTGCTTGTCCATTTGTCTACTTGTCTATTGTTTACTTGTCTATTGCCTACTTGTCGACTTGCTTGTACGCTGGCTCTACTCTTGCCTAAAACATGTTCAACAGCCATATTACAGCATTCTTGCCCAAATGGCTGAAGCGCAACAGTGCCTAAACCATATCAAACTAGACTACAAACGGCAGCTGCTAGCGAAGTAACATAACCGGCTTTGTTCTTGGTTTCGAAAAGAAAGCAACAAGAAAAACGTTGGCTTGTAATTTGCTTCCGGCGGAGGTGTTAAAGTTTGGTTAAGGTTTGTAAGGGGGTGGGTCCGGTGTGCGCTTACGCGCAAAAACGCTTGCTTCATTCTTTGTTGGCCGTAGAAAGGGCTGTGAAAAACTTTAAATTTAGAAGCAGGGTGCAAGTAAGCTAGGCGCTAAGAGTGAACGAAACCTGGCCAAATAAAGAAGGTTAAGTGTCATGGTGTACCCCGAGCAGCGGGGGTACGCACGCCGTTAGGTCTCAGGTGCTCCGTGAGCATCAGCTGTTGCAGAGTGGAGATAAGTGTGATGTGAACCTAACGGTTTTTTTCTATATATATATATATATATACGAAGCTCGCCAACAGCACCAAGCGACAGACAAATAATAGGGCATATATTTTACTTCTGAAGCGTTTTGCTTTCCGTTCTATGGAATGATTTTATGAAAAATTCTGCCAGCCATTTTCAGTGATAATTTCTGCGTATCTTCCCTCTTTCGAGATTTCTGAAGAGATACTTATTCAGAATCATTTGTCTTGTACAAAGCAATTCAGAAGTAGCAACCCTGACCACAGCCATTTTTACGAGTTATATGTGGCCTATTCGGTATACAAAGTAGCCAACTAACTCAATCCGGAAGCTTTTTGACTGTGTTTGTAATTAAGGTTTGAAACGTTTGCTAGATCAAATCTCGAGCATCTAAAAACAACCAAGCAAAGACCAACCCCATGAGAGACCATAAAAGCATATAGCAAGTCCAGCATTTAGCAGAAGATACGAACAAGGGCCCTCAATTAAAAAAAATTTAACAACTACATTCAAACATAGCATTCGAAACTGGTTTCGTTCCAACATTGCTCGGCGAAACCAAGCATGAACCAACTCTCATCCTCGGTATCCGAAACCAACATATCAGACCACTTTCATTAGAGAAAGAAAAAAAAAATTTCAAGGATACACTGGAGATCAGTGATGTACTCTGGGGTTTTCCAGTAAAGGAAGCAAAGTAGCACAGCAGTGAAAAGTGTATTCTCGGGAGATCTCAATGACGTCCATTGAACATCGGAAAATCTTTTGCACTTAGTTGATCACAATGGCACTAGAATAATTAACGTTGCGTCGCCCGTAGAAGATCTCTGTGTCACATGCAGTGCAACAATCGCTATAAATATAGAAAGAGAAGGGATCTTCACCTGATGCTGGGTCGAAGCCCATCTTTTGCCCACCTTTCGTCGATAGCTATCGGAAGCAAAGCCACGATAGCAAAATTGAAAAATCTGCGGGACTTTCACCGAGCGCCGAGGTAGGTAAGTAGGGGGAGGTCTAACTGATTATGTCATGTATACGCATGTATTACCAAATACCTGCCCACTTTTATTTTTATTTAGCTAGACCTCTGATTATGTCATTTATGTCAAAGTCGTCTCTAGTTAGTGTGGTTACATTCTCCCAACATGAACTTGCCTGAGAGATGGCAGTTCAGAGCACCAAAGAGGTTTTTTTTCTTGCTGTTACGTGACGCGCTATTACTGGAAAAGAATTCAAAAAAAATCTTGATAACTGCTTAGAAGCGCCCCTGAGTGTTGCCTAATCTCTTATGCGTAAATTTATACAGTAACGCGCTGCCTGACCCTCCGAAGTTGCACTTATATCAATTAGAAAAGATCCATTTTCCTAGCAGACGCCAACCTAGCTAGGAAATGGTGGGTTTTCAAATACTGGTGTGGGTTTTTGTATCAGTGTGCCAGCGATATGATCTATTTTGAATTCTCATCAATTCTTCACTGATCCACATCATGAAACCATATGTTATTCTCACAGCAGCATTTATCGGCCTAAAGCTGATACTTGTATCAGTATTGCTGCTAGTACCTGACCAATACGATACCTCCTCTCAGTTACTGTTTGAGCCATCTGACACGGTCGCGAAAAAGGTTGTGGAAAAGCTGACAATATGGGACAGTGTATATTTCACCAATGTTGCAATGAGGGGACACTTGTACGAACAAGAGTGGGCATTCGGAATTATATGGCCTTGGATTATAAGAATCACTGCAAAGTGGTTGAGTTATGCCGGATTGGATAAATTCTGTGGATTTTCTCAGCTCCATGTTTACGCGTTGGCTAGTATCCTTATTGCGAATGTCTCGCATCTGTTGGCTTCGTTCGCCTTGTATGAATTATCACTGAAAAAATTCAGAAACGCTCAATTGGCTTTGGTTTCAGCAATGTTTTTTATTTTTTCTCCTGCGGGTATATTCCTACTTGCCGGCTACACTGAACCATTGTTTGCATTGCTATCATTTCTTGGGCTGCTTGCTCGAGAATACAACTACTTTGTAGTGGAAGGTTTTTTATTTTCAATCAGTTGCGGAATTCGAAACAACGGGCTGTTGTGGGGATTAGTACTAATCTATGACCTGCTCAAGACTTTGACGCAAAGAAAAGTTGTCAAATCGCTTAGAATAATCATTGGCGGTTTAGCTTTAGCAGCTACAATGGCATACATGCAGTATATCCCATACACTATATTTTGCCCTGAACGCGGTGAATGGTGTTACAACACGATTCCATCTATATTCACCTACGTGCAAGCTAAATACTGGGGAGTAGGTTTTCTATCATACTGGACACCCAACAACATCCCTAATTTCTTACTAGGCTTTCCAATGATCTTACTACTATTTAGCTCAACAAAGTATTACCTGAATCGGCCTGCAATGTGGCCTTATATCCTGGTGCAAGCTACAATTCTGTTCTGTACAGTGTTTATATGGCATGTTCAAATCATCAACCGCATCTCAACATGTTTACCCACTGCATACTGGTACGTTTCTGAGCTGTACATGAGTGGATCCCCATCACAGAGGCTTAATGCGAAACGATGGATCAAGTTCTATATTGTTTGGATTGTAGTTCAGAGTGTGTTGTTTTCTTCATTTTTACCTCCAGCATAGAGATATACTATTACACATTAAATAAAAAAAAGAAAGAAAGAAAGAAAGAAGATCAAACTTAGTGTCCCTTGATAGCTTTACCAGACTGTGAAAGTGCTTCTCTGCGTGATGCATCTTCTAGCAACGCGGTGTCCACAGCATCCGCGGGAAGATGAACGTAGCGAACCACGGAACCTCTAATAAATATGTTTTTTGTTGCACTCTAAGTTGGTTAGAAAGCTTTCACCAGAAGTAGATTAGAATATGCATGAACGTACCAAATGAGGATAACTGGCTTCCTCGAGAACAGTGATGTTGTCTAGTTTTAAGTTGAGATATTGGTCAACAGATTTCAGAGTTCCTCTGATTGAAATGTCATTCTTGAGCTCCACCGTGATCTTTGATATGTTAGAAGAAGGCACTCAATTACTCTGGAGCTTCTACAACTTACTTCGTGGTCCACCAAAGTCTTGAAGAATGAAAAGAACAACATGGTTAGCTTGTGCGTATATGCAAATTAATGAATGAAAATTGTAAATGCTGGTTTAAGTGCACATTGCCTGAAAGTTCGATCGCAGATGAAAAGACCTGTAAGGACGAGTTTGATATTTATATCAATATATGAGATCTGAGCCTCAAGCATTGAGCCTTCCGTACCCAAGACAGAGAAGAACAAATTCGCTAAGTTTATGTTTTCTTTACTCTGCTATACCATCTATGCAATGAGCCTAGTTGGTGCTTCTTTCTAAGATCAACTAAACTTAGCTTAATACTTGGAGCATATAATCTGAGTTTATAACTCGCAGAGTAGTCCAACCCAGGAGAAGTCCCAAGCTCCTTCATAGCACTTAATACTACATAGCTCACATCAAATGCTGAAAAAAAGCGTGTTCAGTTAAGAATTCAAAGACAAAGTCTCTAGCTGCCAATAAGTGAGGTGATATTTCATGATGCTCCCACAGATATGCAAGCGCATGCATTGGCACGCCAAAGAACCTTAAATTTCTCGAGATGCAAAATCACACATTTTTTTTTTTGGATCCTCTTTACCGCGCATTCACTTCTTTACATATAGGTTCTCCAACATGAGCTTGCTTTTGCATGGTAGGGCAGCTCCCAGGCTCTTGGGACAGCTGACTCTGCGAGGGCCATCTCGAGGAGTGCACACGGCTGGGCAGATTTTAAGAACTACCATCTACAGGCCAGTTTCAGTCATGTCGAAGATGTCTTTACTTTCAAGGTCATTCAAAACTCAAGGTATGGCTGCTTCAGGATCTACTCCGCCAATTACATCTAGTCCTGTTGAGCCTAGGCCAGGATCAGGATCCGGACCTGGATTAGCTTCTGCTGCGGCGGCAGGGGCTACAGCTAAGACTGGAAGTCTGCGATGGCCAGAGGTGACACCCAAGGGTGTAGGATACTGGCTGTTAGGTGCCGCAGGGTTTGTGTTTGCAATTGTAGTGCTTGGTGGACTTACCAGGTTAACTGAGTCAGGTCTAAGCATCACTGAATGGAGACCAGTCACGGGTAGTTTGCCGCCCTTGTCGCAGTCAGACTGGGAAGATGAATTTGAAAGGTATCAAGAGTCGCCCGAGTTCAAGCTACTCAACGCTCACATGACTTTAGAAGAATTCAAGTTTATATATTACATGGAATGGACACACAGACTCTGGGGACGTGCACTGGGACTGCTCTGTCTGCTACCTGCTACTTATCTTATAGCGCGACGTAAAGTAAGCACCAGAATTGCCAAAAGACTAGTCTGGATCTCTGCATTAGTTGGTCTGCAAGGTGCTATTGGCTGGTGGATGGTCAAATCTGGACTGAGTGACGATTTCATGCGTAAAAAGGACTCTCACCCTAGAGTGTCCCAATATAGATTGGCTACGCATTTATCTGCAGCTCTGGTTCTTTTCATTGCCATGATGAACGCTGGACTGGATATACTTCGGGAAAACCGATGGGCGAAAAACCCTAAATCTGCCCTTGAGGAGATTGCTACTTTGAAGTCAAGCAATTTGGTACCTATGAGACGCATTGCTTTGGGTCTATTGGGAGTAGTATTTTTTACAGCGGTAACGGGCGCATTTGTGGCTGGATTGGACGCAGGCATGATTTATAACCAGTTCCCGTTCATGGGTGAGAACTACTTCCCTTCAAAAGCAGAGCTTTTTGATAGTCATTACACAGGAGGAGCCCCTTCTTCTACTGGCGAGTTGATTTATAAAAACATACTGGAGAACCCGGTAACCGTTCAACTAAACCACAGAATAGTGGCGGTCTCTGCGTACTTGGCCATCGTGGCAATGCACGTTTACACGATAAAACGCAAGGGAATTTTACCCAAACCAATTATCAAAGCTGGTGCTTATACCCTGGCTGCCGCAACTACCCAGGTTATTTTGGGCATCACCACTTTGCTTTACGTTGTGCCTGTGTCTTTGGGTGCAGCACATCAAGCAGGGGCTATTGCTACTCTAGCCGGCGTGTTGGTGTTACTAGGCAGGCTACGTGTTCCTCCTAAGCAACTGCAAAGATATTTTGAGAAACTTGCTCGTTAGTATATATATATATATATATATACATACATTGTACATATAGACTTATTAAATATTCTACCAGATTCTTTTTGCAGCCATCTGGAATCTGGAAATTCCTAGCAGCTCAGACAAGCCTCCATCACTGTTAGCTGAAGGTCTGTGTGGCTTATATTCTGGAGCTTTCTCCTCAGGTTCATATAACCCATTTCTCATGCGATCATCCAGTTCTACCACTCCGTATCCCTTTGGCGTTTCTGACATGTAGTCTTCATGGCCATTCTGAGATTTCTGGGTGTTACTACTACTACTATTATTATTATTATTGCTCGCTTGAGAAGTAGAATGACGCGTATGCCAATGCCGGTGCCTGATATTCGCCCGCCGTTTTGAAGAATACTTGAGTAGTAGCAACCCCACCACCAGTTTCAAAACAAGCAAGACTATAAACATGGTTACTGCAATAAGCACAAAATTGAAGTAAGCGTAAAATGAAAACGAGTACCCAGATATTGTTACCTGAGACTTGAACAGCCCATCGATTTTTTCCATGGTGGATTTTGTCAGCGGGCTGACGGCACCTGGTAAACCTGTAGCTGATGGTGAGCTTTTCATAGTGCTACTGCTGATACTGCTGCTGCTCAGCCTGATTCCTGTGGATGTTGTTGTAATTGTATTACTAGGCCTTTCAGCCAAAATGAAGTACGATTGTAACACCATCTTCGCCAAAACTGCAGATAGCGGAAAGATGGGCAATCCGGTTCTTTTGGTCATGATTTGATCAGAGAATGCGTTCTCGCTATAATCAATAACCAAAACGTCCAAAAACTTCCGGTATATACGAGCCCTAATGTTATTGAACCGCGCCACATACGCATGTTTGAGCCAGTCCACCAACACTTCACTGCCTACCACTACTATCGCAGGGCCAAATAGCGCACCAAGCCATCTGTTCCAACCAGCCCACGAGTTCGGAATAATTCCAATATCGCTTACTTCCACTAGATTGCGGAAACCAATGACTGAAAGCATCATCAACAGTTGGAATCGTTCTGTGATATCAGCACATGTCAGTTGAAACAAGTTTTCGCGCTCGAACTTTTTGAAGACAGTGGATTTCACCTCTGAAAACTGGTTACTCAAAAGCAGACTGAGCAATGCGTTTGAGTATGAGTTTATGGCCACATTCAGAGTAACTATCTGATACAAAAGTACCAAGCTGTGCAAAAAACTGTAAGCTAGAACTAATACCAAAAAAATCAAGCTTCTCGGTACTTTAGTCAACGTTGAAGCAGAAAATAAACATTCCATTATATCCTGTCCCAGTGCAGAGCATAGCTTATCCACAATTTCCAAAACATTAAACATGACATATAGTTTTATAGCAGACTGGCCGCGGATATTATGATAAATCTTACTGGTATCCAGCTGTAACAAATTCCACAATGTAACAGACAATATTATTCCCTTAATGATATCCCCCTTTCTCGCTGTGGATATTCTTCCACGGCTACGGAATACTTGGTACCATGAATAAACCACTCTTATAGGCAGAATCGTCAAGGTGTATAAAAACGAATCAAAGCAAGTGAAGACCCCAAATAAAATCACTCGCTCAAGGTAAAAAGGAACTTTGATTACATTTATCAGGTGCTCTACTTTGTCTTCGTCTCCGGTTTCAGAAACAGTATTGGTAGGCCCTCTAAGCTCCATCAATAGATATTCCCACAAGGAGATAGTTCTGGCCGTGTCGCTGCTATTACCAGTGGGTAAGGAAGAGCTCCCGCGTTTCCGCTTATGCTGATGTTGTTCATCGTCTGCTCCATATTCCACATGCTCGACTTTACTCTGAGGGTGCCTGCTCTTTTTCTTGTGCTTGCTAAAATCTGTTGCTGCTGCTGCTCGTTGGCGTAGACTCGAAGTCGAGAGAGACCGATACAGCGACTTATTAGTGACCGTGTAACCTGGTTTCAGCCCAGAATGAGCAGTCTCTAAATGACCTATATCTGGATCATTCAGCTCTGTTAGCTTCGCAGGCTGTAATACCTCCATTACCGAAAGCTATATCTAATAATGGGCTGTCAAGTTTGTACGGCCTCTGATTTCACACATATAGTGCTACGCGTTTATTAGCTCACCGGCCGGGCATCCCCCCCCCACACAAACATCAAAATTACGTAATAAACAAAAATTATATAAGCTCCTGGGTGAGCAGTCTCTCCCTCTCTCTCTCTCTTTTTTATACATCCAAACGTATATATATATATATGAAAGACCTAATTCTTTTTGAACGGCATTTATATCTCTTAGTCGGAACTATTTTTTTGAGCTTGGTTCTGTAGGCTCTGATAAGAGAGATAGAAAAAAAAATCATCGTCTTGGATAAGTTCTTAGAAAGCTATATGGTAACAGAATGAACGGATCAAGACAGGACGTTGCCTTGAGTTTACCAGAAGAACCGTCGGAGTCACTTGCCAAATTCACTGCTACAATTCGAGCAAAGTATGGTAGACCAGGTTTACTAACACCAAAAGAAGGTTCAGATGTACTTTTGGATCTTGTTGAGTTAATGGTCGATGGAGTTGCTCCAGACATGTTGAAGCTGGCTGCACGGTACCTTACACCTCAAGATTACGAGGAAATAGTAGTGGAACGGAATATTATCCATAGATGCGGTTACCCTCTGTGTAACAGAGATCCTAAAGGCAGGAAACAAGCACATCAGATCAATTACCGGGAGCATATTGATATGATACTGCCGTCGACCTATTTATCTCAGTACTGTGAAAAGGAGCATTACCAGGCATCAATGTTCTACAAATCTCAGTTATCAGACAAACCAATTTTCTCAAGGCTGAATGTGACCTATGTTCCATACGGGTTCAGCAAGTATGAAACCCAGCTGGTGTTACTCGAAGAAGTAAAACAATTGTCAATGGCGAAAGGCGTGTCGATGAGACAAGTTATTGAAGATTTCAAAACCATGTCGATATCATCGTCACAAGATGATACTTCCGGGGATGGAGATGTCACGAAAGTCAATATGGATCTCGAAGTGCTGGGTCTGGGCGAGGACGTAAAGTCCATGGCCCTAGCAGAAAGAGACCCAACGGTTCCGCGGATAGATGCGTACGATGATAATGATATGAGTGGAGAAGCCACAGCCATTGAAGGCTACGAAGTGTCACGATAGTAACCAAATGTATTTATGCGAGTAGCTGTTTTATTTATAACAAACAAATGAACGAAGAAGAAGGGTTAAACTTTTTTAAACCCTGACCTATAAACGACCGTATCGAGTTTTGGAGGTTTATGAGCTAAGGGTGCGGCAGCAACGGTAGCAGCATACGATTCCCAGTGTTTTATCCTCTGCTCATATTTTTTGGTGAAAATAGGATTCAAATAATTGCAGAGCGCTAGTAAATGCTGGCGGTGCTCACGGTTCTTTTGCCAATAGTCTGAGCGTTTTTTCACTACTCTATTCAATTGCCGAGTAAGCTCAGCAGTCCAGGCCTGGATCGTTTCATCTTTATCAAGCTTGCCATTGCTCATTTCCCATTCCCACAAAGCCTGTAGCTTCGCTTCCTTGATATTTTCTTCCAAAAGTTTTATATCCACAGCTGGATCAAACCTTTTCAGATTTCTCATGTATGCACCCAGAGCGGGGGTTGGAATTCGATTGTTGAACAACTCCAGGTATGATAAATCTCCAGCCCCGCTGGGAGTAGTACGTACGTGGGGTGCCCAGGCTTTATTAGTTAGCTCGCGTTGTATTTTGCGAGTCATCTGGTCGTTTTCAGTTCTTGCACGGTATGAAGGCATAAGAATGTTATAAATATAAGAATTGCAAAGCGCATGCCGACTACTCAAAGTACCCGCCAAGCGCCCTTCGCGTATTATCCGCAGATATGCTATTTTGTTCCGGCTTTTAATGTCACTAAGCTTTTGCATTTCAACAGTTAATCCAGTTTTGTATGTTTCTTGTGCATTACGACTTAATTTCCTAGGCGTTTTTTTGGTGGTGCTTGGGCTTTTTGGCAATGCTGAAGCATGAATAACCTTTTCAATCTCACTCCATGCGTATCCGGTTCTTGCTTTGGACTTGAATAGTTCTCGTAACCTTGACTCCCATGAGTACCCATCCTCTAGCTTACGCTTGATAACCGTAATGTTGGTCACGGCCTTGTTGCCTTTGAATAAATCATGAATCTGTTTGGATAACACTAAACGATCTGAGTCGTCGGTTAAGGGTAAGTTGTGCACAAGCTGTAAAAGTCTCCTATAAAGTGAAACCACTGCTTCAGAATGGAGTTTTGAGACCTCAGGAGTGATTCCCTTCAGTTTGACCATAATTCATATATACTAAATCTCCATATTGACATGTATACATGTATGTGCGTGAAGAGAAAAAAAACGATCGTCTTGAGAATATATCAATATTGAAATAGTTATACATGCTATGAAGCAAATAAACAGAATCTACAAATACAAGTTCTAGCATGTAAATGATGGTACGTCACGGTATATACAAATTGAGTCGAGTCCACGGTCTAGTCTGTTTCGTTGCTGTCTTTTTGAGCACGACTCTGTTTGATGCTGGTGGCAAAACTTGCGATAATGTCCCACCATAGCTTTTACCCAGAAGCATTCGTAAAACCTGACTGTACGTGGCAACTACTCGGCATCAGCGCTATCAACAGGGAATTCAACCTCAAAGTCTTCCTCGGGTGTGAGTGCTAACGCTAGTATACTCCCGTCAGTCAGCTCCAAAACGCTTATTTTTTGCTTATCATCCGTCAATTCTATCCACCCTCCCGCTTCTATATCTGATTTATCCTGTGGGACCGCAAGTTTTAGTTTTGCTGGGTTGGCAATGGGGCCGGATTCAGACTCCTCCTCATCTGCCTCCGCGTTCTCCTTCTCTACTAGGCCATTGCCCTCTTCCTCTCCGCCAGTAGTCTCAAATGACGGCACGGGGATATCTATATCTTCTTCGCCATCTGCAATACCTGCGTTGCTCCTGCTAATTAAGACTTTGGTCTCGTTCAGTGCTTCGGCAGCTTGCTGTTTGAGATCTCCTACTGTGCTGGTCACATTTACCAGCAAAACCAGCGTAACTTTGTTTCTTTTCAGTTTTAAAGTAACATGTGTGATTTTGGGAGCCATTTCTCTCAGCGAACTCAGCAATGAACGGCCAATTGAACTGTGAACTTACCGCTGGGAACGTTCAATTCTAAACTTCGGTCCATTCAATACGTTGCTTCGGATTAGCTATGGCGCCTCATAGATCGAGCCTATAGATTATATGAGACTTTAGTGCTTTTGCTACTATAGTACTCATGTACCAATGACAGCTTAACGCGCTTAAAATATACAACATATGCTAACCTCTCGGTCAGCTTTTTTAAAATTTTATTATTGTGATCATTATATATCTGGCTAGAAACATCTTAGTTAACCAAAGCAGAAGCAGTGGAAGACTCGTATTTCCAGGTAGGAGGAAGAACACCGGTGGTCTTGTAGTATCTAGAAAGACGGTGGATTCTGGACTCAATCAAAATGAGTCTGAACTTAGAGTCCTTGTCCTTTCTGTTCTTCTCCAAATGCTTTCTGACGGAAACAGCCTTCTTGATCAAATGGTAAAGATCCTCAGGGATTTCAGGAGCAAGACCTAAAAAAACCACTCTGTCAGCTTACTATTCAACTCACCAAACAGAGGTACGCTAGATAATCTAAGTTACTTGACAGGTGAAGCAGAGTATGAAATGAAACCTAGTCTCGTTTGAATAGATGAGCAAATTCGTTCCTTAAAAGAAATGACCTCAAAAACGGACCATTGAGGTTTCAACCCTTAACTTCCCTCTCGAATAAAATATATTCACCCAGGTACATGAAAAAAAACAATAGCGAAAAAGCATAATATCAAAACTTACCATTAGACTTCAAAATACGAAGAATCTTGTTACCAGTGGCAACCTTAACCTGAGCAACTCCGTGGGAGTCTCTGAGGAGAACACCAATCTGAGAAGGAGTCAAACCCTTTCTGGCATACTTGATGATCTGCTCGACAACGCTGTCAGGAGTCAACTTGAACCAAGCAGGAGCATGTCTTGAGTAAGGGATAGCAGATGCTGAGATACCTTTTCCTTTGCTGTGTAGACGACCCATTGTTGTTGATGTGTTGAGAGTTGTTGGAATTAGAGGTTTGAACGGTAGGGTTGAAACTTTGAAATTATTTGTGAGTTAGTGTTTCCGATGAAGAGAATTAAAAGTGTGACTGCGTGGAAGCAGAATCTAACTAGGGCTTGAATATAGGGCGCAAGGATAAAAATTGGATTAAGTAATTTGCTCGAAAAGCAAACATAAAATTTGATAATAATATCTTACATAAGCCGAACTTCAGGGTGACTTTAGCGTTAAGATCTCTGACGGCCGCCAGCCTATATACATTTAGGGAGTATGGATGTCTCTTTGAATGCTAGTAACAAACTAGAGCAGAACAAGGCTCTCCATAAACTTAAACTGTAACCAGTCCGTGGAGGTCCTCCAGCTCGTCCAACTCTTCAATTTCAATGACCCTATCAAATAATGTTAGCCCGATGTTTTTCACCCTGAGTTATCAGACTATTATACTTACTTGTTAACACCAGTTTCGTTTGTAACCAATTCAAGAGCACCTGCGTAGCTCATTCTGTTCAATTGACTTGCATTAAGCGGTCTGTAGTAGATAAGCACCAATGGAGTGGACTTGCGGCCATCAGACAGCTCTACAGGATAAGATAGCAAGATGAACCTGGGGGCGTTCTCAGGCAAAGCTTCTATGAGATCCTCAGAAGTCTTCAGCGGTAGCTCCGGGTCAGTTTTGTCAAGCTTGATCACTTGGCTTTGATCGATAGTGATTACTAGAGCTAGCAATGTTGGCGACCTGGAGCTGCTGAATCTGAACTTTTGGATTTGCGACTTGGAGTCCTCGTCAAAAGTGTACAGTGCTGATTGAGACTACGATATGAGTTAAACATGCTATTCACCCGTAGCTTCAACTATAGTTGCTTACCATATTCGTTTTATAATAACGTGCACGAAATAATAGGGTGTGTGAGTTTAGTAGGCTGATGGGCAGTTTATATAACTGGAGATATCGAGGTTGCGACGGCTAATGTAACTAGTGTTTGTCGCGATGACTTTCTCTAGAACTGTAGAAGTTTACCATAGAAGCACGAACTATAATTTTTAAAAATTTCTTTCAGCTTATTTATTAATTATTCAAAATGTATTCGTTCCCATGCTTCACTTTTGGCCTACTGTTGAGTGTCCTCAAGGTTACGCTTCTGTATAACTAATGGCTTTCCGGTGATTCGGAAATATATGTCCTTCACATCATCGGTAGTGGTTTCGAAGTGTGATGTAGCATCATAGCTCTTTGAAATGTAGACATGATCCTTGGTGCCATCTTCAATAGGCTCGTAAAGCTCTGAGATACCCATCAGAGTATCTACACGGTAACCCAGCAGCTTGAACGCAGGTTCGAGCTCGATATGAGGTGCGTCGGTTTCAATCACAGTGGAAACTATAGCCAAATAGTGTCCCTTAGCAGCAACATTGTGAGCAGAAGACACAATAGCTATGTAGATATCATTTTTTCGCTTTACTTGATTCTGGGGGATAATGATCTGTAAGGAATCATTGTTGTCGGTTCCAGGAACAGGATGATCCAAGATGCAAATGGCTCTGATAACTCTCTGGCCAGTCTTGCGTACCTTGTCAGGAAAGTAAGTAGGATCTCCAATGACAATCTTTGCCTTAGCAGTCTCCCCCTCAGAGGTAACACCGGCAACCTTACCCTCGTCGTCATAGACAATCTTCTCGATTGGTTTGTCCAGCATGTAAGTTCCGCCGTAAATGGCAGAAAGTCGGGCAAAACCCTGAGGGAGCTCTCCTAATCCGTATAGCGGATAGATGTATGGAGATTTCCCGTACCTGGCAACTGAACTGAGATATAGTTTGATACGATCAAAGGTGTCTCTGGCAGGTTCCTTCAAGTAGTCATCGGTGGTGCAAAGAGCCATGGCGTGGCCAATAAAGTCTCTAGTACCGGGCTCCAAGCCAAATTTCAAGAAAACCTCAGTCATGCTGTGTTTGTCCAAATTGAGTCCCTGTTGAGTGGAGACCTCGTCATCCTTGTAGTTTCCAACAAATTCCAAGAACCTTTTCATTCTTCGTTTCTCGAACAGTCCCATTAAGGGTGAACGGACGGCCTCCATCTCATTAGCAGGCACTTTAGCAATTCTTCCATCTCTGTATACATAAGAGCCACCGATCTGCTTGAACTCAACATAAGTTGTCACATTGGTATGGATGAGAATGTTGGTGAGCTCGCCTCCAGCCATGAGAAACTTGGGAATTAGGTCCACATTCCAGTCTCGATTCTTCCCCAGAGATTCAGGTGGAGAAACGCTAGGACGGAATTTCTGGTACAGCTGGGTCAAATTCAGAGAAGCACTCTCTCTATACGTGCGACGTTAGATGCAAGAGCTTCAAGATACATATGCTAGCTTTCTATCGTATCTTACCCTCCATAGTGATCTTGTCTGTCCATGTGAAGAACCTTCTTGCCTTCTACTGACAAAATACCCGACAGGATACATTCAGTAAGCCCGGTCCCTAGGGTCAGTTAGCACTACTAAACTACGCACAAACTCCAGATTCTCAAAAGCAGAACATACCAAGGACAATTACGTCGTATTCCTCATCCATTGCGAACCACTGCTAAAATCTAACTATATCAAACAGAGTTTATGTTAGGAAACAATGTTGATTACACTGCTCTATCGGACCATCATAGCTCTTATACGTAGCAATTATCAACAATCAGTACATTTAGCAGTCGATCATTAATTATGTAATTAGTATAGTAGTCACGTGTGTATTTTTTTTCTTATTTTTCCCCAGGCTTGATCAATCGCGCGATCGCTATAGAGTTCGGTTAAGGAATCTATGGAGCTCCTCGAGCCTATAGGTTCAAGATCCAAAGAGTCATACACTAAAACTTTATGAACGTTCGTCTGTAGGACAAAGATCATGAGCAAGAGCGTGGTCAAGATTGAAAATGCTATTTTTCGGCCATTGACAGACGGCATTAACAAACAAATCTTCTCAAAGCCTATATCCCTGGACATCCGGCCAGAGCAGAGATGGGCCATTACTGGACCCGCCAAATCTACTGTCTTACAGATTCTGGGGTCGAAATATATCCCCAAGGATCCACTATCTAGGGTTTATCCGTTTTTGGACAAACAGAAATGGCCCTCGCAAGTAATTGAGCACATTGAGTTTGGAAACACCCCTATGAAAGCTACGCATTTGAGTGCTCGTTATGAATCGTACCGAGATGAGTTTGACAGTTCGCTGAAAACAGCCTTGTTGGAAGTCAACTCTGATGTTACATTGGTTGACAAAATACTCAAGATGTTTATGCTAGACAAAATTTCCGACAGGTGGTTCGTAGGGTTGAGCAATGGACAAACACGCAGAGCTAGACTGGCGAGAGCGCTGCTTATCAACCCAAGACTTTTGTTGGTTGACGAGCCGTTTCTTGGTCTCGACCCTGAAAGCACAAAACATATCTCAACTATTTTGAAAAGCTTACCACCCAATCCTCATTTGGTATTAGGTCTGAGAGATAAAGACGTTTTTCCAGATTGGATCACGCATGTAGCTTATTTTGAAAAAGATGGTAGCTGTTTACAGGGGCCTTCTGAAGAGTTACTTCCTTACTTGAAAGACAGAGCTTTGGCACTTGAAGCAACGAGAGAAGCAATTCGGATTGAGCAACGAGCAGAGATTTCCAAGAGATTAGAAGCGAGTAAAAACGCTCCACCAGTGATTGAACTCGAAGATGTCAGTGTTTCATATCGCGGAGAGAAAGTGTTGGATAATCTGAACTGGAAAGTTCGTCAAGGTGAAAAATGGCATCTCCGAGGAGAGAACGGCTCGGGAAAGACTACGCTGTTAGCTCTACTGACTGCCGAACACCCTCAATCATGGTGCAACAAAATTAAGCTACTTGGTGAGCCACGAGAGACTGGTAAACAGAGTTACTTTTCAATAAATGATGCGTTCGGGCATACATCTCCTGAAGTTCACGCCATTTTCCCTCTTCACAGAACAGTTTTCCAGGCAATTTCAACTGGTTACGTGGTGGGAAGTCTCATACCACCCAAAAACCTAAGCCCCGAGCAAGTCGATAAAATTAACAATCTCATACAGAAGTTTGCTCTTGATTCCAATGCAAAATTTGGAGATCTTACAATAAGCGATCAGAAGACTGTGCTGCTGCTTCGTGCGCTTATAAAAAATCCTCAAATCCTGATATTGGACGAGGCTTTCTCTGCTATGGAAGAAGACAGACTCAAGGAGTGCATTGACTTGATCAACACTGAGTTTAGTGAAACTACAGTCATAGTTGTTGGTCATATTGACAACGAGGTCCCCTTCTGTGCAAAATACCTACAGCTTACGCCCAACGCCGGACCCTCCAAAGTCGGCAGCATTTTATAGTGAGAGATCTGAACAGTAAAATATTACTTATAAAAACGAGCTTCTTCTACTAAATCTGCAACTTCTCGTTTATTTTCACTCAAAAGCCCCTCGATTACCCCTTTATAGTCAGGAGTATCTTTATCCTGGCTCAATTTCCACTTAGCATCAATCTTGTCGACTTTGATTTCTAGGCCGACAATTCCCTTGTACAGCTTTTCCATGTAAGCCTCAGGAGCATCTTCGACCTTGAATCTGTCGGGTCTTCCAGCCTCCAGAGGCTCCACTAGATCAGCTAGCTGCTTCTCAATCCAAGCCCTGTCTGTTATAATTTTTGACTTGCCGTAAGCATAGATGCAAGTAAAATCCCAGGTAGGTACTGCTGCCTTTGTGGTAGCCATTATGTTCTTGTACCAGCTAGCACTGATATATGCATGAGGGCCATTAAACAGCACAGTGCAGTCAGTTTCCCCGCTATCAATCATCTCCTCTGTCTGAGAAGTGAACTTGACAATGTGCGCTCTCAAAGTAATCTGCTGTGTCTCTTCATCAATATCCACGACAAATGGGTAATGGTTAGCTTCAATCTTGCCATCTTTACCAGTTGAAAGTAGAATGCCAAACGAGTTTTCTTTTAGAGACTGGGCTATCCTTGAGAAATTGTCCAGCTTGTAAAATGGTCTCAAGAACACCATGATATCAAAAGGAAGCACTGAAGATGTTATGCTAGAAGAGGTTTGCCGTAAAGCTTGAAATATATCAGCTTCCACAGGTTAGTAATAGCACCGTTCTGAAGGTTCGTTATCGCTGGTCTTCATCATGAAATGATCGTCAAGTCGCAGGGTACGATTACTTGATCTGGAAATCCCCATATGGAGTCATTCTGTAAATTAGCGTTCTGTGGCCTGTGCGACTCAGCTTTGGATGGTAATATGATACATTTTGCAGCTACCTTGCCTGTTTCTGTCTCATTAATTCTTTGAATTCAAGTCAGGTTTCAAACTGGCCAGTAAGATTCATATCATCGTAATTGTAATCTCAATGAGTGGCCCGTGGCTGTGACTAACTTCACTAGATGGATCACGTAATAAGACCTCCTCACTATCTTGAATATATATATATGTCAGCTTTGAAAAGCTTGAAGACTAGTAGTATAACTCTTTTATAAACTATACCGAATTTATTCATAGAGCAACATGGCATTTTTACAGAGAACTTTACTGCGAACTAGAGTACCAAGCCTAGCTCCGTCTGCCAGTGTTGGAGCTTTGAGTTTCCGCAGATTTCTCTCGGACTCTACAAGAAGCGCCATTGAAAGCGCCGTCGGTTCAGCTCCAGTAGTACTATTCATGAAGGGTACGCCTGAACAGCCAATGTGCGGATTTTCACGAAACGTTATACAAATGCTTGGCTACCAGGGTGTTGATCCTCATAAATTTGCCGCATTTAACGTTCTAGAGGACCCCGAGCTTCGAGCGGGGATCAAGGAGTTTAGCGAGTGGCCAACAATTCCCCAGCTCTATGTCAATAAAGAGTTTGTTGGCGGCCATGACATCATTCAGAGCATGGTCAAGTCTGGAGACATGGCAGAACTGCTGGAGAAAGAGGACGTCTTAATCCCAGAGGACGAGGAGTAAGCTCCATATGTACATATACCATATATTGATAATCAATTTTACAAGTTTACGAAAAAGTTTACATTGTGGCTCAGAATCTTTGAGGTGTCATCATGCTCAGTGTGTACTTTGTTCAACAGTTTTGATCTTATCCATTCGCCATTAGCTGATAAAGCGGGTTGAAAAATCGCATGCTCTGAAAGAAACAAAACAGCATGCCCACTTCAGCTCCATTAGAAGGATAAAGGTACGTCATGAAAGTTCGTCAGGACGTTTCCCGTTTTCAGACAGCAACAGTCTCCTGGCTTCCAATGCTCAGGTTCCAGAAGTTGTTATCGCCAGGCAGGAAACGCGGAACTTTCGACATGTCCTTGTTGGAAGATGAAAGGGAATTGTAAGAAGGTAAATGTAGGCAAACACGAAACTCAAGTTGGCACAGAGGCCAAATTCGCAAAGCTCTGTCTTCCTCTTCTGCTGAACAAGGCACACACCCATAAGACCTTTTACCAGATTGAATCATCACTGCCAGCAAAAACTTGGAGAGGGTGAAAAAGGGGCGTAAGAAAAAAGCCCAAATTCATAAACAAGTTCTTCAAAATCCCAAAGAGAACAAAAAAAAATAGTTCAAATACATATATAAATAAAGTACAGTATACCTTGCAGCTGTCTCTACCCAATAACCTAATAACTAGAAGCGGAAAACTCAATGGGGTTTCACTTCCTTCGTTCAAAATACGGTGAGTTGCCCATGAAAGCAGCGCTGGTGTCAAACACCCATTCACCAACGTCTAAATATTTGTCAACCCAGCCTTTAACTTCTGGTGACTCAACGTTACTTGTCTTCAACCTAAAAAACAAAGAAAAGAAAGAAAGAAAGAAAAGAAATCAAATGTTAGCAAAGCCTTGCTTCGTGGTATATCGCCCCCTCACTTACGTTATTCCCGTCGAACGTCTGACCCCAGCGAAAAGGGCAGAGACCAAAACTAAATCCACAGAATAGTGAAATATCTTCCCAATCTAACACAATTAGAACGGTGGATAAAAGGCGAGAAGCAGCGGGCTTGGTTATAAAAATAATACTTACGGTTCCCATGGTGAAATTGTTTAAAAGGATTCAAAGATTAAGAAGTTAGGTTCTGGAGTTTACTTGTTATAATCGGGGCATCTTGAACTCATATTATCTGTTCGCACAGCGCATCTTATTTAGGCTCCATAAAATGTTGGAACCTGATAACCAGCTGTATATCATCATTGAGAGGTGGAGAGAATTTTAGTATATTATATAGAGCAAAGACGTATATACTAGTAGATTTAGTGAAATAAAAGCATTCAACTATCTGATATCTCGCCTGCTCTATGGAAAAAAAATCCCAGAGCGGGGAGCTTATATAGAACCATATCGATAATTTTTCATGATTTGAGTCCTTCAGCTTCTAAACCCCGAGTGCGAACAATAATTTGAGCAATGCCGTCTTCTTCGGCGTTACCGTGTAATCAAAAGGTTTTGAGCTCATTCAGGCCCTCTAAAACATTGAAATACCAAAAGGGTGGAGCTGAAATTACCTCGTTGGATTTCGACGATACCGGCTTGTATTGTATCACAGCTGCTGAAGACGAAGCTATACAGCTTTATGATTGTAAAACCGGAAAGTAAGTTTACACCTGGTCTACTTTTTTCAAGCAAGAACTTTTAAGCTAACTGCTGGATAGACACAACAAGACAGTTTACAGTAAAAAATACGGGTGTCATTTGGCGAGGTTTACTCATCATTCCATGAACTGCGTTTATGCTTCAACCAAAGAAGATGGTAAGGTTGCATGCTTGTCTGCTCTTTTTGCTTGGAGGTTTACTGACAGTTTAGACACGATAAGGTATCTTTCACTGCATGATAATCATTACATTAGATATTTTAGAGGACACAAAGGTAAAGTCACGGCTCTTGAAACGTCACCCTTAGATGATACGGTTCTATCAGCGGGATTAGACCACTCTGTCCGGTTATGGGATTTGAGATCTTCTTCATATCAGGGGCTACTGAATATTCCAGCGCCGTCACTGGTAGCTTTTGACGCGACTGCAATGGTGTTTGCGGTGGCTTCACAACCGTTGAGAAGTATCCTGCTTTACGATATAAAAGCATACGACAAACGACCATTCATGACAATTGAGCTAGAGCAGGAGGCAGGATTTTCACGGTGGACAAAGCTAGAGTTTTCAAACCTGGGGAAATGGCTGTTGCTAGCTACGGACGGCAGTGTGCATTACTTGTGCGATACTTTCAATCGAGAAAGGATAGTAACTCTCCGAGGCCATGAACCCTTAACCAGGAGGCATTGCAATGTAGATAGCCCTGCAGCATTCACTATTGATGGCAAGTACGTAGTTGCCGCATCTGACGGCAAAGGAATGGCTCTATGGGATACAAGCACAATCACAGAAAAGACCCGAGTTTTGTCACCAGTAAGCATGATATCTACGTCCTTGGGCACGCATTCGATAAATCCAAGGATCATTGCATTTAGCCCGAAAACGATGTTGATGGCTACGGCAAATGCAGACTTGACCTTATGGCTCCCAGACAAAAATTTATAGTCGGGAGAAATAGGTGTAGGTTTTTATCCTGCATTTTTGTATTTCAATTTATATTCATCATATTCATCATCTCCAACACGTCAGAGACATCTGGATATTCAATTTCAGCTTTGCCCTCAGCCCATTTAACCCAGTCTCGGAGAAATTTTGTGTTGGCTATAGTCTCCATGTTACCAATCACGCATAAATGCCGCCTAGGGCGCGTGATAGCAACATTGATGCGACGGTCTTCAGCCAAGAACCCCACGTCTCGTCTATCGTTACTGCGTACCAGTGTCATAACTATTGCTTCTTTTTCTCTGCCTTGGAAACCATCGACTGTAGAAATTTCAATACCGGGATGCTTTTCACTAATCAGTTTTTTCAAAAGTGATATCTGTGCGCTATACGGGGATATGACCCCAATGTCTGTTTCCTTGAGATTTCCTTCATCCAGTAAACGAGTAACATAAAGGTAGGTCAAGTAAGCTTCATTCTCATTGGTGCGACTGGAACCTGACTCAACTTTACCCTTTTCTGTCTCAGGTGGTATTGCTTCGGGGAAATCATCTCCCTGAGTGTCTATCCAGACCACCGGGGTCTTTGTTTCAGCTGTGGAAATAACCCCTGCTAGATCTGTAAGTAGCCGACTAGCAACACTTTTATCCGCTACTAGCTCACCAGCATAAAATTGCTTGGATGGAAACTCCATGATGCTCTGGTTCATTCTGTATTGTATGCTAAGAAATCTTTTGATATCAGATTTGGCATGCAGTTTGAGCAGTCGGTCAAACATTGTGACCTCCAATACTCTTTTCACTTTCTCATTATCCTTTATTTTTATAGTTGGCGGCAGCTGCTTATGATCTCCAGCTATAATGAGCCGCTTTGCCCCTTTACAGACGGTAATAGGTATCCAGCATTGAGGTTCCAGAGATTGAGAAACCTCATCAATAAGAATAGTGTCAAAAAGCGGCTGTCCATCAGTATTTTTCTTAGCATTGACAGCTTCTTTGAGCGCGTAGGAACCTGCTCCATGTAACGTTGACACAACAACGCTAGATCCCTGTATAATTGTGGACAAAACTGACTTTTCTCGTATTCTATAATCTTTCCTCAGATCTTTGACAGTCTGGTATATTTCCTTGCGCTCACGACCAGACTTTGTCTTCTTGATCTTACTCAACAGCTGATCAATTTCCTGCTGAATTTCTCGTACAATTTGTCCCTGATCTGAAGTTTTGGACAAAATTTCTAGGGAATGTAGTAGATTGGATTGAAGTAATCTAGCAGGATGACCCAACCTGACTAACTTATTACCTTTTATTTGCCCATGCAGTCTCTCCAAAATGTTATCAACAGCAATATTCGAAGGCCCGCAAACTAGAACTCTTTCGCCTCTCGCAACGAGCTGCCTAATTATCTCTATCAAAGTATGGGTCTTGCCTGTTCCTGGAGGACCATGAATCAAAGTCAATTCGCTTTTCAAGGAGAATTTTACCGCGCTTTTCTGAGGATCATTCAGAGAACCATCTAGAAATTCCTTATCATCAAGTTCTTCATACCCGGTCACAGGACCGCGTTCACCTAGAAGAACTTGCTGCAAAGAAGAGGCATTCTCCAAGTGTATCAGATCCTTCAAAGTGTACTCCATTCGCTTATATGTTACTGAGTTGGTCAACTTGGCTAGCCACAACCTGCAGTCAAAGTTAAATATGGACAGCTTGCGCTCAGACTTGTCATCCACTGCCACAGTTATTGCTTTGCTGCCAATTGAAATGACGACAGCCTCCAAAAAGCTTGAGTCATCAGAATCAATATTTCTAACACCAGCTTTAGCTTTTTTGTTAGTTACAGCCGCTGGAGCGTTACTCTGTGCTTCGAGCTTGACAATATCTCCTACTCGTATATCTCCTTGCTCAATTCTTTCATTATCCTTAGCTAGTGCAGAGTCTAACTCAAGGGACACCAAAGTTCTTCCTCCTAATCCAGTCCTTATTGATCCAGAAACCAAATTGACGATTGCCAGCCCTCTGGCCGCTAGTTTTTTAGGTGGTAAGGATTTAAGCAGTTTGCTGGTCTCATCTATATCTGCTTCCCTCTCTTTTTCTAGTGAATCTATAAAACACTGAAAATGATCATTGTCCATCCTTCAAAAGTTTTCAACTATTGTGCCAAATTCTCGAGCCTAACTCGTGGAGCATTGTTATATAAATATCATCAAGCGCTTAAAGCTCTCAGGGATCTGGAGAACAAATATTTAATACCGGCCGATAGAGTTAACGTTACTTTCAGATCATGATCGACATTGAATTTATTTACTTGGTTAATTTTTTTTTCGAGCTGGTATTAATTTCGAGAAATATATATTTTAACTTCATTTTTGCATTAAACCGAAGCCTGCCATGTTAAAACGAAAGAGAACAGAGGAGGAGGAAGATATAGACGAGCAAAGGTTTGGACAGCTCAATTTGTTTCTTTCACTGGCCAAAAATGAAAATTCGGATATATCTCAACTGCATAGCTTTTTAGAGAGAGGGCTTGGAGACATGGTGATCCAGTCATGGGGATTTCTCGGAAACTCTTCGAAGTTTGACCAGTTATCTGATGCTACTATTCTAGTAGCTAGACTTATATCAGTTTGTGGGAGATATGACCCTCTTATTGTGCATGGTACTAAGATCTGTCGTGATCTTGTGGAAACACGAATAAAGGAAATTTACCGGTGCTTGTTTCTTTCAAGGGCTTCTATAATCAATCCATGCTTGAACATGCTGACTGAGATAGCCAGGTTTAACAATGGGTCTATGGCTGGAGAACTTTTGAGTGCATTTGATTTCACATTGAAGCCTATACCCAAGATTTTAAGCTCAACTTCTGCTGCACCAGGCTTCAGATCTTCCAGGCATGAGTTTCTCTTATTTTATTTTACCCTTTTTGAATTCGGATCTCCAACTGTGAGACAGGAACTGGTTGGCAAGAGGAAAATAATAGGAGGGTGCATGAAAAATATTACTGAAGATTCTGAAGATTTGGTGGACTATATCCTGAGGGTGTTTGAGAACTGCATTTTGAAGGACTCATCTTTTACAAAATCAAACAAAATTAGCATATTTAATGACTGGGTATTGCAGCATTTGATTAAATTGTTCAGTCGTGAAGATTCAATCCCGGAAAAACTGAGCAAATTTTTGCAGATTTTGGCTACAGATCTACTGCATGGCATCAGGTTTGCAGACAAAGGTTGGGCTGTCCTTAACGTGGATGACATCTCAAATAAAAGTAATTTCTCAATACTGAGAATCTTGAAACCGTGGGAAGATTTACATCAACAGGACTTGGCGATTGAGATTCTGACCAGATGCACGGAGCTCATTTCCCCATACCTGGAGGCTCTGAACAACTCAATGACCTTTGACCCCAAACTTTCATCATTTTGGATCTCCCTCTCAGCATTTTTTTCCAGAGTTATCCAAATTGATGTCCCTGCAATTTTGACTAGTTACAAGGCACCTCCACCTGCTGAGACGGCTATCAACAACATCATGCCATCAATGATTGCCAAATCATTACCCAAATGTTTGACCCAAACTGACAGCACATTAATCAACTATTTTGGACTTCAGATTTTTGCATTGAGTATTGAAAAATTTCAAAAAGTTGCTGAATTCTATGAGAAGCAAGGTTGGGAGGTTTCTGCTTTGGCTGACGAGTTGATATCAAATAGATACCCAGAGCTTAAAACAGTATCTGCGCTGATCAGTACAATTACTGATGAGAGTAATGTTTTAAGAACTGTTGCTTTGAAAGCATTGTCCTTATACTCGAAAAACTTTCCCAAAATTCTAGAGGCTACCAAGTTCGTGGTGCCACAGTCTCTGGTTAGCGACTGGCAGCAACAACAAAACTTGGAAGGTACTAAGCTGCTCCAGGTTCAACTGGGGTTAACAATACAGGCGCACACTATCGGTGGTGGAAAATGGTGGAACAAGTCTGCCAACTCAAAGTACTCCTTGTTCACAAGTTTGCTACGACTCAGTGCTTTTAACAATGTGTTTATGGACCAGGCTACTAGATTGCTGCAAAAGCTAGTTTCTCCCACGCTTTTATTCAGTCATGAGAACTTTGTGTCTCCCGTTCGAACTTTGTTGTATTCATTCGAGTCTTCGAACGTCCCAGAAATGGATCTAGATGAGCAAACGAAGCTGTGGGACTTGGTTGACGAAGCTGCAGCTAGGTTTCTGAGATCTCCTTATAAGTATGTTGATGAGTATGCCAGAGTTAGGACACCTGGCTGCAACCTCAGTTTATTTATCGTGGCGTTACTGGAGCAGTTCAAGTTCACAATACAAAAAGAAGGCTCGCATGAAAAAGTGGAGAAATGGCTTTGTAAGTACATTAGAGACGCTGGAATTTGCGAAGAAGATCTAGTCGCCTCCAGAAAACTTGTTTCAAAACTGGACTATGTCAACAAGTTTGAGTTTTTGTTGAACGATTATTCAGAGAAGGAAAGGGCCCGTTGGGAGTCCTTGAAACTGGGGAATGGCGAGTGCTTTGATTTCGTAGTCAGCAGCGATAGGAACAAGATACTGGCTAGAACAAAGCTAACGATATATATTGAGAGCACATTGGAAATTCAGGCAATCAAATTTAAGGCTAACAAGTGCAGCAATGATTCAGCATTGGTCGAATTCTTATTTGAGAGTATTCCTGGAAGCTTATGGCCCACAATTGTTGAAGAGGATAAGTTTATCTCGGGCTTGTCTGAAGCGGTGGTGGATCAATTCCTAAAATCCTTGAAGCATTCAGGGGTAATCCCCGAATCTGAGAGTTTCAAGAACTCTGTTCTGAGCCTTGATGATTCCCACTTGAAGTATGGATTGTGGATTCTGCGCTCTGCGGATATACTGGAACTTTTGCATTCGAAACATTCCGATGAGGTAGTGGCTGAGTGTATTGAGCAACTCACACATAATGGAGTCTCGCTGCCTCTTAAGTCTCTATTTGACTTAAGCAGAAAAACCACCAGCTCGGCGGTGGTTAGAAACGTCCAAGCTACTGCCAAATTAACTCCAGAGGATGTGGAGCCAATAATAAACCAGTTCATTACACCTGATCTCTACGATGTTCTGGCAGCTCTCATCAAGGCCTCGAGTTATGCTGATATCAAATTGTTCAAAATATGCAGCAAATCGCTTTCAGCAGAAGGGTTTTTAGCTGTTATGAGCTCTTTAGACATTCCTGACGCTCAACTCCCGGAGTTTGAGAAATATGTACTGAAGGCTGCGAAATTTGCTTTGGCTATTCTCGAAACCTCAAAGACCGATAACGCTTCTGCTGAGACTGTTCTTAACTCCTTGTTATTATTGTCAAATGTTTTGAATCTTCTGGACAATGAAGTATGTGCCAAAATTGGAAAAATTCTTGCTAGCAGAAGTTTATCGCTTCGTGAGACAGTCAGCAAAGAAGCTGTCAAGCTGGCATGCGAGCTCTATCGAAAGGGAGCGGTTGAGAATGCCTCTGCTTGGTTCCAAAGAGTCACTGTTTGGCTTACTGAGTGCTGTGCGCGGGATAGACAAGACACGGTACTTTTGGCAGATCAACTGGTTTTAGCGCTACTTGAAGAATTCAGCTCATCAAGTGCTGTGGATATGTTCGCTGTAATTTCTAAGGGCCAATTAGAGGCGCTTCTGGAAGGAATTTTTAAAGGGAGCCAGATTAACAATAAGCTGTTTGTTAAACTTGCCGGAACTTATCTTTTTGCAGCTATATCTTCTTCTAGGAGTATCGACTTTGCTAAACTTTTCCAAATATTATTGGAAAACGAGGCACTGGCTCAGAAATCAGTCTCTGATGAGTTGGTACTTATCATCTGGAAAGTCTTCAACGTGAACCCTAAAATGCATGCATCCATCTACGTTCAAAACAAGATTTTGCAGCTCTGCCAGGGAAGCGTTTTGCCTAAGGATTCTTTGATTTTCAGCATCTTGAAATCCATCGAAGCTATTATCCCTAATCTATCTCTAAGCACAAGGGTAGATACATGGCAGGTTTACAGCGCGGAGCGTGGAGACTTGGCTCTGGGATTCGAACCTCCATCATTGTTTAGAGTGGAAAGTGGACGACTGGAGGTTAGCATCCAGAGCCAATGGATTAGAAATTCAATTAACTGTTTTCAGCCAGATGCAATTTTTGAGTGCGCAGAGCTGAATTCGTTAGACTTTGATTCGTGTCTAGCAAGAATCACTAAGTTCAACAAAGATTTCGTGGATAACAAAGAATCCAACTGCTACAATCACGAGTTTCTCCTAATGTCTTTCATAAACTGCCGCTCTATTTTTCGAGAAGACGGATCTATCGACTTGAAGCAATATACTGAGTCCAACGGCTTGGGCTTTGCTCTCTGTTGCCTTTCTTCTCAGAACTTGAACTTGGTCAGCGCTGCCAAAGCTATCCTGCAAGTCATAATTGCCTACCTGCAAAATGAGGAACTAGAGTGTTTTTACAAATGCAAAGTGGCAATCTTGTTACTAGTCGGCCGAATTTGCAACACAGAATTTGAGAGACTACCTCCATCAATTGCTATTGGGCAGGCTCACTTGTTGAGATTGGTCACAAACCCAACTCATTTCCTCTATGATAGAGCAGTTGCTCTTTTAACTGTGTCACCGACCTTACGCACAAATGATATTCCCTTTTTTAAGGACATTACTAGTCTGGAGCCAAATGACGCTGCTGCAAACAGAGAATACAGTTGGCTTCTCACGTACCTCCTGAATGGCTTAGTATCAGACGAAGACGTGGCTATCTATATGAAATATGGGGTTTTTGAGTGGGCTTTGAACTACGTGCAGTCACCGTACTTGAAACTGTCAGACAAAGTTGACCAGCTAATAAGAAGAGCACAAGAAGTTTGCAATGGCTCAATGTCCTTGATCCAAAGAAACGGAGCCTTGTCGTGGACCACTTTAACTGATGATAAATATCTTTTAGCTCGGTTCTTACTCACATCAGACCGCGAGAAACTCACTAATTGGACCGATATATCTCCATACATTGATGTGTAATACTGCATAGACTTGATAATGATAATAGTAATACTTATGACCTTTACTCTCTGTCTCCTTATAATTGTGTCGTGAGTCCTCCTGAAGTGCTTGAGCCCGAAATCCAGCGCTTCTCAATCATGACATAAGCAATGTCTGTGATGTCACGTGAATACCTAACCTGCCTGAAATTTTGAGATCGAGCTTTCATTGGCTCCCAATCGCTCATTGGCTTTTCCAAGAAGTCAAAAACTAAAACTTCCTAACATTTTCACAAAAAAAGGTTAACCCTCTAAAACAGATATAATAATGGCATCTGTAAGTAGCTTCAACAATTGCGCATATGACTTAAAGAAGGTTATCCGTTGCTTTGGGGTCCAAAGGTTACTAACAAATTTCTCTAGAAGGCGGCATTGAAGCTTGATTACGGCAAGATTGCGACCACCCTTGGTCTATCAGGAAGCACTGCTGCATCCCTTCAAGCTTTCAGAAAGAGACACGAGGATGCCAAGAAGAAGATTGTAGAGCTTAGCCAACAGCCTACAGAAGTTGACTTTTCACATTACAGATCCATTTTGAAGAACCAAAAGGTTATCGACGAGGTTGAGAGCAGTTTCAAGGCTTTCAAGCCCACCACCTATGACACCTCCAAGCAACTGAAGACTATCGATGCTTTCGAGGCCAAGGCTCTTGAGAACGCCCAGGATACTGAGACAAAGGTTGCATCTGAGCTCGCTGAGCTTCAAAAGACTTTGGACAACATTGAGGGTGCTCGTCCATTCGAGCAGCTCACTCTTGAGGACCTTAGAAAGGCCAGACCTGATATTGAGGAGAAGGTCAATGAAATGCTCAAGAAGGGCAGATGGGAACTACCCGGATATGCTGAGAAGTTTGGTGACACTACTTTCATGTAAAAGACTAGATATATCTAAGTTTTGTTTTCGTATAGGTTTGAATTACATGCATGAACTTGGCAGCTACTACAATTCCAGCACATAGCACTTCTCTCGCATTTTTCTATCGGCACCAAGCCATAAATTTTACTAAGAGGTAACTCAAAATCCAGTCTTGTCGGCATTAGGATGCTTTATAAAAGACCCGTATCGCTACTACGAAGCTATCCAAAAATTCGGTGGACCCAAAGTTTTTGGTTTTCCTTTATTTCCCCCCCCTTCACTATTTCATATATAGATTTCCGTTTTAGACTTTTACCCAGAGAGGGTCCTTGCTTAATTTTTCCAGTACGCACATAAATATACAGACTGCCAGTGTAACCTAAACTTTTTCCACAATGGATAGCACCAACAACGATGTTGATTATGGAAGGCTGCCGGATGGGAACTATTCCAGTTTCGATGGAGATTTACCCTTCATGCTCACGCCCCAACAGCAGCAGCAGCAGCAGCAGCAGCAGTTACAGAATCAACAATTTCTAAGAGGAGGTCACCATTTGTTGCCTCAGAAGCAGCAAATACAGCCCCAGCAACAACAACAGCCCCAGCAACAACAACAACAACAGCAGCAGCCTTTTCAGTATTCCTTCCAAAAGCCTTTGTTGGTGAGTGACAACAACAACAATACTAATAACTATCCTCGTAAAGTCTCTGATAGTTTATCACAACAACAGAAACAGTCAATTCAACAGCAGCAATATCAAGTTTCTCTACAGCAGCAGCAACAAAAGCCGCAACAGCATAGCACGGATTCACTGCAATACCAGCAAAACGCGTTACTTGAGCAACAGTCAGGATACAGAGTCCAAGGTAACACAAATACGAATCGATTCTCAGCTTCCGGAGCTATGAGTTCTCCTTCCGCGTCTGTACTACCCAAATCCACGCCGTCGCCGGTAAGCTCAACAACAAGTAGTGCTACAACAGGGGCTAGTGCTTCTCGACAAATACAGGTGGAGCGAAGGTTAGGTTTGGATCAAAAGAGAGTTGCATTGGTGCTGAGTATCAATACTGAATTACTTTCGCATGCGGTCTCTGCCAACACGAAATTGGTTGAGGAGAAGGCCAAAAACAATGGCCAGGTTCCGAACAATCCTACAAGCGCTTTGTTTTTCTCTTGTATGAAGAGATTGCAGTGTAATCTAGCGTACTTGGCATCACTGGCTGATAAGGGAAAGTCTTTACCAGCAGTAGCACCATTTCCGCAAATTCTGTCCTGTCCCCCTGAACTACCTAATCTCGCTGACCCATATAGACAGTTACAACAGCTATTTCCGGAGGTTATAAGTTTCATGCAACAACAAATGGCGCAGAGAGCAATGGCTGCTACAGGCAGTACTAGCAGCACAAGCGGTGGCCCGGCCATGGGAAATAGTGAGAATGTCAATTTTTCGGCACAGCAACAGCAGTACCAAGTATCGCCGCAACAGAGACAGCAGCAACAACAGCCACCACTACCACCACAACAGCAGCAGCCACGACCACAAAACTTTATGAGTTCCCAGCAACAGACGGGTAATGCCTTTTCAATGCCTTTCCGGGAAATGTCGCCCCAGGCACAATTGCAGCAACAGCAAATGATGATGATGGGAGAACCTCGTTCTCAGCAAAGAAACTCAGGAGATCAGCCATCTTTTTCTATGAATGACACATCTGGATTTGGGTCAGGAATGCTATAAACCGGATTTACTGAAGTCGTCCTGAATATAGAGCTATTTATATATAACTATCTTTTTTTTCTCCGTGTAATATTAGAATAATAACGAAGCTGCCGTCTCTACATCACCTCCTGCTTGATTTAGTGCCCTAATTGCGTCTTGTCTGCCGAATCCTAAATCAACTAACGTTTTGATTGATGACTCAGGATGCGTGGTTGCTGTATTATTTGACGGAGAGGAAAAGGAAGACCCTTGCCTTGGCTTTTGCGGTTGCTGATCTGCCAGTGGTGGGTTACTTGATGGATCTGTAGAAGCTGGACCCAAACCGCCAAACTCCCGAGGAATCTCGGACTCTCCCAAGAAAGGAACGGTCTCGTCACCAAAAACCAGTGAGTTTTTTTTCAAGTCAATAATACCTTGATGTCGCTTGAGCATATCCAGGCCCAATAAGAAATCTACTTTCACACCCTCCAAAACAGTGAAGCTACAAGGGAAAAAGGAGTTGCCTACCTTGATGGGAGCAGAGTGAATTCTCCCCAAAATGTTGGCGGAGCCCACACCCAATGCAACGCCCTGAGCTCTTTTATCAATCAGGTGAGTCAAACCACACTGTTCAACCATTCTAGGGGAGACCACAGTAGTTTGAGCTCCGGAATCAACAAATGCTTTGATCTCATGTCCATTTACATAAACTGTAACATAAAGCATTGTGACGGAGCCAAACATCTCAGGATGATGCTCCATTGCTTGCTGCATATTTTCCATAACCTGCTCCTGCTGTATTAGCTCCAATATTCTCTTCTGGTTATCTATGTTATCTGGATCAGTCTGCAACTGCCTCATCTCGTCTTGACGTTCCTGTTCCGAGCGCCTATGCGCTGATTCCATTTCAATCACCGCATCATGGAAACGTCGAGGGTCATTTATAACTTCCAAAAGCCCTGGTGGAACTCGTTCCCTAGCGGAGCTATTCTGTATTATCTCTTGCCTCAAACCTTCAAACTCGCCATTGAACCCTGTAGAGGAAGAGGAACCTATCTCAGCTTGCCCTTGTCCCAACAGAGCGCTCGAACCCTGAACACCACGAATCAAAAGCATGTCATTATCTTCAAGTCCCCAGTGACTCAATTCCTTGTCTGAGTCGCTCAGAGTCTGACCTTTATACATGATTGCATTGTCACTTAACGTTTGGTCAATCTCGCTTTCGACATATGCTTTGAGATCCCCCGCAGACATGTCACTTGGGACCTCAACGTTCAGCACTGTGCTGATGGTGTCAAAGGTTATAACCAGCTTCATAGGCAAATAAATAAGAAAGCAACAATGTATATATAATTGTAAGGGAGAAGAAAATAAGTTTCAGCTGGTATATATGCTCCGATAGAGAACTATTTATAATCGCGAGACCTGCGCCGGGGAAGCTGTACAGAGAGGCTTATAATCTGTGACGCCACCGCCACAATTGAAGTTTTTGAAGAACTTTGGACACTAAGACATTCACATTTGCGCTAGAACTGTGCCAGCTTACTTGAATTTTGATTTTGAGCTTTGAACTTTCTAAGTACAGTCGTCGAAGATCTCAGCCGCCAATTAGCACTTGGACTTTGGAGGATCAATTCCCGGAAAATCAAAGGGGTGTCTTGCCTTTAACCTCAACAACATTATAACAGACAATGGCGAAGAGGAAACTGAGCAAAACCGAAGTAATTAGAACTTCTACTGATGCGGTTAAAGATGAAGCCTCTGTGGTTATCGAGGATATCGTTGTTGTCACCGGGGAAGCAGCTTTTCCCAAACAAGTTGCTCTGGATGAGTAAGATCTCTGGTAGTGAAATTTTGAAAAGGACTCATTCTAATTATAACGACAGAAGCTCTTTGAGCTCTCTATACTTACCAGAGTTTGTGGAGGGGCTTCAATATGTCGCCAAGATTGATCCTAGCTTAATTGAAGTTATCAATAGATCAGAGTTCCCCAGGTTTTACAAAGAGATCTCTGACGAAGAAGAAAGTCAAACATGTTTCGGTGCATTGACTGGAATGATTATCGGCCAACAAATAAGCGGCAAAGCTGCTTATGCTATCAGAAACCGGTTTGTTGACTACTTCGACCCAGAGGAGGAAAACAGGGCGGAGAGCCTTGAGAATGAGACTGGAGAAAACGCCAGCAGACTGAAAAGGTTCCCCACTCCAGAACAAGTTGTCAAAGTAGACAGGGAGGTACTTCGAGGAGTGGGTCTATCTTACCGCAAGGCCGAATACATTCAAGGGCTGGCACAGGCTTATGTCGATGGAGACTTTACCGAGGAAATGTTTTCTCAACTAAGCACGGACGATTTGGTGGACAAGATAGTCGGACTTAAAGGTTTTGGTCCATGGACTGCAGATATGTTTCTGCTGTTCAATCTCAAAAGACAGGACGTCTTTGCTATTGGAGATTTGGGCGTGCAGCGAGGATTCGAAAAATACCTTTCTGAGCGGCCTTGGCTTCAGCTGGAGTTGAAACAGGTTGACTGGTCCAGCGAAATTGATAGGCACTCTGCAGGCAAATCAGCTAAGGCACTGAACAGAAAACCTGCCACTCCAAAGAAAAACAAGGGGGTGCCTATCCATGACCAGATGGAGTACACTGCTGCCAAGTTTAAGCCCTTCCGCTCAGTCTTCATGCTACTAATGTGGAAACTGGCAGCCACAGATGTGACAGTATTACAAAGCGGCCAAACCAAGAAAACCGTAACCAGGAGGCCTACAAAAAAACTCAAGTCACCGAAAGAAAGCTCCAATGAGTCGCCAGCTTCGGCTAAATGAGAAAAAATAAAAAACAAACTAGTGTATCAAAATTTATCTTCGAACTTAACTATGTGTAGCATTAGGCACAATCATGCATATATTGTTTCCGTTCAGCAGAATCTTTTTCAGCTTTTGCTCTTTCCCAGTTGAGTCATATTCTGTAACGTTTTCCAAAACCATATTGACGAAATCATCAAAGCCAACTAGCGTGCCGGAGAACTCTTCGTGGAGAGTGTTAGCATTGCTCAAAGGTTCGAAAAAACAAAAACAAGGAAAAAAAAAGAACTCGAGGCCTCTAATTTACACTTACCTTTATCTCCCTTTAACACTACCAAAACTTTCGAGCCAATAGACTTGTCTACCAGCTCTAATGGGAGCTGTGGAGTTTCCATTGTAGCTTCGCAATGAACAAATCGTCATGAGAAATGAAAAATTCACTGTGCATTCATGAGGATATAAAGTTCAAATGCTGCACAGCACATTTTACGTAATATCCTTGTGTTTACCGGCCGCGTCGCCTGCATCGCTATACAATTCCCCAAAACACAAATTCGAAAAAAAATCATAGTCAAACCTTTGTAACTAACACTATATATATCTTCTGGCTGGTCCACGAGCATTGAACAAAGTTTTGTCTCTTTTTTCTTCTTCATTTTCTTGTTACCCTTTGTATGGCCAGTATTCTGAACTACTGCTGAAGTATTAGGAAGCATTTTTTGATTAATCTCTTTTTCTGCCAGTTTTGTATACGCATTATATTCACTATCTTTCTGAACTGTGCATACTTATATACGGTTCTAGTGGGATTGCGCATATTATTCATCTACATATAAAACGGTTCTTTTAAGAGAAACTGATTGAAGGATTACTAGGTGTTTCACCAAGCAGTGAAAATTTTTTTCCGTGTAGGGGATTTTGTACTAACAGCGAGCAGAGCAATGAAGTTGCCGCAGCATATAGCTTTCAGGCCTTTAGGTTTGAAGGATATAGACCAGTTCATGCATCTGGAAACTTCATGCTTCGATGCCAGTGAGCAATGTTCTCGTGAAAAGGCGTACTATCGACTCAAGACTTGCCCTGAGTTATCAGTGGGTGTCTTTTTGAGAGAATTCGAGGTACCAGATGATGATAGTGTCGTTTCTATATCCGTTGAAGGCCCTGATATGGGCCCGCTATCTCCAGATGAGCAATCGAAACGAACTGTCGATATCAGTGTTCCGCCAGGAGAATCTTCGTTGAAGACTGAAAGACTCATTGGGCATATTATGGCCACCAAAACCAACTCAGATTTTGTGACCGACGAAAGTATGGAGATTCCTGAGTTAGATCAGTATTACAGGTCAGTGGAGGGAGATGCACGGGGACACCACGAGGATGGTCAGACAATTGCTATTCATTCCGTGGCAGTCGACCCAGAGTTCCATGGTCGGATGATTGGTACTGTCATGTTAAAGGACTATATCCAAAGAGTCTCTGCGCAGTGTGTTGCTGAGCGTATTGCTCTCATTGCTCACAAGAGGTTGGTTCCATTTTATAATCGCCTAAGTCTTGTCGATGAGGGCGACTCGAAAGTCAAGTTTGCTGGAGGTGGATGGAGAGACATGTGGATTCCTTTAAGAGACCCCGAATCCGAGCGTGATCCTTATTTGCTCTGAATGAAAACACAAGAACAGCGAGAAGTATAGTGAGAATGCATTTCTTTCTCAGGCCCAGCAATGCGTACATATATATATATATAATTATATACATATATATTTGTTGAGTTTTTATTGAATAGTTTATGTTGCAACGAATGACTTTTATTGACTTGCCTTTTCACGTTCGACATGTTGTGTTCAATGCTTTTTATGTGGGATATATTTGTATAAATAAGACTATCATGAGGGATTTAATGGAACCTCTGTGTAATCATGGAACGGCTCTTGTGGACCTATGGGAGCGTAAGGGAAAAGATCCTCTGTCATATCCATTAGCTCCAATTCCAAGAAGCTAGGCGTAGCAGGAAGTCCAGCAGATGGAAGCAGCGACGACTTCAAAGTGCTGGAATTACTTACTGGAGGCTTTCCAATAAGGGAAGTGGGCAGCTCGTGTGAGCAGTGATAATGGTGCTGATGCACAATGATTTGCTGACCAGAATTTTTGGCGGCTTCCAACAAAAGCTGTACATCCTGCTCAGTAAGAGGTTTTTGCTGTGAAAATTCACCCGGGAAAACATTAGAGGGTTGCAGCTGAGACTCCAGTGAGTAAGTATAAGAAGTAGACAGCGAGCCCTGTGAAGGTGATTTCAGTCGCATGGGTGGTTGCTTGGCATAACTGAACTGCCCCTGTGTTATGGGCTCTGAATAGCTCGGTGTCTCATCCGTACGCTCTACTCCAGGTAGTGCAAGCTCAGAAGAGCCATCTCTAGATGCTACTCGGGGTCTTACCAGCCTATTCCAACGATTTCGACAAACTAGCCCTGTTCGGCCTGGCATTTTTTCTGATATAGATTTCCATTTCTTCCCATATTCTTTGACCAGATACAAAAGCGTAGCGTCTTCTTCCTTAGACCAAGACCGCAGTCTGCCACTGACTTCCGGGTTTAACACGTCATTCCATCTTTTGGCGCATTGGTCGTCAGTGCGGCCCGGTACTAGAGCTGCAATTCGCTGCCAAGCGGGCCCCATTTTTTGGAATGCTTCAGTTAGTACCTTATCTTCCATATCCGTCCACTTCCCTCTTCGAAGCTTGGGGTCCAAAGAATGGAACCATCTCTTTTTGCACTGCTTGTTGGTTCTCTGTTCGAACTGGCTCGAGATATGGTCCCAGTTACTGTTTTTACCAGTTTGGTCACCCCAGCGAGAGACCAGCAGCCGCAACCTCTCATCTTCCTCAGGAAGCCAAGGCCTCCGAGTGCCTGAGTGCTCTGACATGGCTCCCTAGAAGTTGCGATTCAAGAAGCTATAAAAATGACTGATTTATATACTAAATCTTGTATGACTCGCAATGTCGCCAATATCTGCCAAACGGTCAAGATCGATCTCTACAATGCCTGACATCTCAACGGTTGTTTCGAGTCTACAGATAAGAAATTTTAGTCCTGAATTTTACCTCTTCACAGTATACCTTCAGGATTGGAGCTGAGATATCATGGAAGAATATATCAATCCAAGTAGTGAAATCCCGTCAGGAAATCGGAGCTAGCATCCCAGGCTGCCAGATAGCAAACTGTCAGCTATAGTCACCTGATCTGGAAGCTTTGAACCGACGTTTCTTGCTCCTTAACTAGCTAACGGCTCTTATAGTTAAGCGACGAGATTAGAGCTCTTACTCTATATATATATACCAAAGCCGTTTTCCATATACTTCACCGTACAGTTATCCTTGTAACAATGCACGACTGTAATCTCTACTACTCTCTATCTATAAGATGATATGATCGAACCGATGATACCGAGGGTTCAACCACCTCGGTATAAAAACTCTTGTTGGGGCTACAAATTTGCTAAACCTTGTCATTTTTCATTACCAAAAGTTTCGCCCTTTCCTCTACTCTTTTCGGCTTTTCTCATCTTCGCTTGAAATCCCAATTGAGACTTTGACGATGTCGGAACAGAAAAGACTAGAAGCGCAGATGGATAAGAATATCCGCGAGTTTCTCAGTGTTCTCCGAAGTCTCTATGAGAAGTCGGCTTCGAATGATCCGCTGTTTACCAGAGAAATACGGGACAATATAGAGTACGTTTCGTTCAAATTCGAGGAGAAGATACCTGTAGTAACATTCAAACTGCACACTGAGCCCTGGATGCAGAACACAGTGCATATTGTGCATGGAGGGTGTTTAGCTACCATTGTTGACTGGGTTACAACTGTTGCCGTTGGCGGAGACCCAAAGTACTACGAAGATACCACAAAAACTGTCGAGGAGATCACGCTAAAACAAATAGTCCCCGGGTTTGGTCTCAGCCGAACCATTACCACTCGGTACCTCGAGGGCACTCCAGTCGGAGAGGATATTTACATCGTCTGCGCTGTAGAGGGTAACAGTAAAAGAAATATGTACATTACCTGCAGAATCTTTGACAAGAACGGCAAGCTTCTGTGCATTGGAACTCATGATAAGACGCGAGCAGTGGCCACTTCGACTTCTAAACTATGACCGACGAGGAGCGGAAAATCAAGAGATGAAAAGTACCTCTGAACTAGAGCTCTACCAACTGTCATTGACTCTAAAAACAAATAGCAGACAATACATATTTACCACAACCCCCTCATACCTGAAAGCATAGACGCATGTATTTCTTCCAAAGATATTAATTCTAATTTATATGAATGAATCCAAACTCAATCAATTGAGCTGACTCCAGCCGGTGACACCCATGGGCTTCGGCTCTGACAAAGCCTAATATCATGGCTTATATAATCATTTAGCGGCTTTGATTAACGTCACGTGAACATTACGTAGATGATATCAGGGCAGCAACTAGCAACAACTAAAAAAAATTTTTATAAGAAGTTTTTCCGTCTGCCCCGCATTTCTCGGCATGACACAAGTTTCACGCGTATTCCCGAACGACGGGGAAACCTTCGACCTTGAAGAATTTCAAAGCCGTCTGAGAAATATTTTAAAGGATAGCCTTTGAATCATAGAGAGTAGAAAGACTTCCACAGGCAAGGAAGCGTATTCCACGTGCTGGGCGGACAATTCGTTTGACCGCAACTGAGCTCTGTTTCCGATTGATCAAGGCACGTAACTGGAAAAACTATATATAAATAATTTTTGTCGTTTTGTGAAACCGTGACACTTCTTTTTTATTCAGGTCGTACTGATATTTTTTTCCTGGACCAGTTCGTTCTTATACTCCTTTCTCGCTTTTCTCTTGGATAACTTGGATAGCGGTTTGATTTCAAGCAAGGAGTAAATAAGTCCAGGTTTTCGGAGGAGTGTTTTAATAGGCTGGTCTTCAGTTGTGTAATCTCGAGGCTTTTGCATATAAAGCTTTGCGTTCTTCACCAGTACTGTCGTCCGTTGTTGTGCAGACACCATGACGTGGAGCGCGGCCAAAAAAGTGACCTGGCCACTTGTCGGTAGCTCAGTCATTGGAATTGGGTCCTTCTTACTGTACGATCATTACACGGTCAATAAGAGCAGAGCCACTGGTGATAATAGATCTTTACCGGTCCACACGCCTTACTCTCCTCTTCCACAATCTCTGCCGCCAAGTCGGAAGCAGATTTCACAGAAGCTCTCCGAGAGTACTTACGACATTTTGGTCATTGGTGGAGGAGCTACCGGATGCGGTGTTGCTCTTGATGCTGCTTCCAGAGGGCTGAAGGTTGCCCTGGTGGAACGAGATGATTTCGCGTCGTGTACTTCTTCAAGGTCAACCAAGCTTGTTCATGGTGGTGTCAGATACCTCGAGAAAGCAGTATGGAATGCTGACTACGAGCAGTTCAAACTAGTTCAAGAAGCTCTACACGAGCGCAAGACCTTCTTGGATATGGCTCCTCATCTCGCTTTCCCCTTGCCAATTATGATTCCCCTTTACAAGTGGTGGCAAATGCCATACTACTGGGCAGGTGTCAAAGCTTACGATCTTATTGCAGGCTCCGCTAATTTGGAGCCTTCCTATATACTCAGCAGATCCAGGGCCATCCAGGCTTTCCCAATGTTGAACGACGACGAGCTGAAAGGAGCAGTTGTGTATTACGACGGTTCTCACAATGATTCTAGAACCAATGTTTCGTTGGCACTCACAGCTATAGAGTGTGGTGCTGACGTGATCAACCATGCTGAAGTGTCTGCCTTGCTGAAGGATGACAACGGAAAGTTGTCAGGTGCTGAAGTGAATGATTTAGAGGGCGGGAAATCTTTTAAGATCAAAGCTAAGTCGATAGTTAACGCAACCGGTCCCTTCAGCGACAGCATTAGAAAGTTGGATACCATGGAAGCTGCGAATATCGTTGTGCCAGCTAGTGGTGTTCATATTGTTTTGCCCGGATGGTATTCCCCGAAAAAGATGGGTTTACTTGATCCAGCAACTAGTGACGGCAGAGTAGTGTTTTTTTTACCATGGCAAGGGTCTACAATTGCTGGAACTACTGACACCCCTTGCAAAGTTGAGACAAATCCTACACCTTCCGAAGAAGATATCCAATTTATTCTTAACGAAATCAAGCATTATATCGATGGAAAAGTAGATGTTAGAAGAGAGGATGTTATGGCTGCATGGTCTGGAGTTAGACCTCTGGTCGTAGATCCGGAGAAGAGCAACACACAGGAAGTTGTGAGAAATCATTTGGTGACTCTTTCACCCTCTGGATTGGTAACTATAGCTGGAGGCAAATGGACAACTTTCAGACAGATGGCCGAAGAAACCGTTGACACTTGCATTGAGAGCTTTGGGCTGACTCCTGAGTATTCAAGGCACAGTGTGACCAATACCTTGAAGTTAGTAGGTGCCAAGGGCTGGACAAATCTGAGGTACATTGATTTGATTCAGCGATTTAACATGGACCCAGAGATTGCCCATCATTTATCAAACAACTACGGCACAAGAGCATTCAAGGTTGCAGAGCTTTGTAGTGCCCCCGCCGAACCTTTCCATCACCTCAAGGGAAAAAGGATTGTCGAAGGCTACCCATTTGTAGATGGCGAAATTTTGTATGCTGTGAGATACGAGTATGCTACTACTGCTATTGATTTCCTTGCAAGAAGAACTCGTTTAGCGTTTTTGAACTGTAATGTCGCCGCTGAAGCTCTTCCCCGGGTTATTCAAACAATGTCTAAGGAACTCAACTGGTCCAAAAGCAGAGAGCAGAAAGAGTATGACGACGCCTTACATTTCCTCAAGGGTATGGGCTTGCAAGCGCTACCTGAAAGCTTGCAGTAAGTTCAATGCACAAATATTGCCATGTAGAAATCTACTCAGATGCACTATATATTTTCTTCTCTTTACCCCCTCTCTTAGCGACCTAGGTTTATTTTCACTGTAGGATGATTCTTGATTATTTCCATGCTCAGGCCCCGCCATATCCATGGCACTTTCTGCGTTGGGATAGTTATCTCAGAGCGAAACTCTTCGATGAATTCGCGGTCTTCAGCTTCCATGTCTGTGAAACGCACAAACTCTTCTGCAATTCCTTCCAGTGACCAGTAACTGAGCTTCCTTAAGCATGCAATTATCAGGCAAGTTACTTGACTTCCATTCAAGCAATGTATATAAAGAGGGCTGTTCCGGTTATCGATAATGTACTCGAGTGCTTGTTGTACTTGCTCATAACTCAGCGGAACCGCTCGTTTTTTCTTTGATTTTTCTTTGCTTTCTCCGCACACGATATGCAACAGTTTGATGTTATTCTTTTCCGCCAGTTCTTTAAGGTCGTTTTCCAAAGGATTAGGTGTTAACGAGAGTATGGCTCGTAAGTTCAATCTCTCCAAAAACCTGATGTTTCGCACTTGCGGGTAACTTCCCCGGTACAGATCAGGCTCAATAACACCGAATCTAAAAGGTGCATTCAAAAGCTCAGGCATTGTTAAGCTGTCAATATTTATATCATTGTGAGCCGTTAGGGCTGAATGATTGTGAGAACTTGTAATGGTGAGTCGAAATGATCATCTCAATTTATAAAGTGCAGTGCGCCGCGGTGACGATGTAGCTGCGATTTGAATTTAACCATCTCAGCCTCTAGATACAACCGAACATCAGCAATGGATGCTTACGATAAACTTCAGGTACAGCCCGAGACAAAGCAGGCTCAGCCTGAAACTGCAGTAGACAAGGTCGCTGATCAGCTGGAGCAGGGGATAGAACAGGTATACGAGCGTTTCAGCAATGCCTCTACCTGGACGGGGCTATGGTCCACAGTCAAGAAGCAGAGCGAGAATATACGGCACGAGATAGCGTCTACCGCTTCCGCGGTGACAGCCGAAACTTCTGCTAGACTAGGAGCGGTAAAAGCAGCAAGTACAGAAGCAGAGAAAGGGGATAATGCCAATGCAGAGAGCGTGCCAGACGATGCTTCCTCGCAGACTACAGTGAAGGCCAAAACCATGTTCTCGGAGCTCACTAAAAAGGCTCAGTACTATATTGATGACTTGGATAAAGATTTGGAAATGATTGAATCTACAGCAGGTAGTTATCTGAGCAGTTTCGGCAAAGATGTAAAATCATTCCTCAAGGATGCAGTAATGGTAGATGGCCCCAGCAATGGTGACGATGATTCAGAGTCTGGAGAAGATGCCCCTGGGGAAATTTTGTTCAACGTTCCTGAAGATATACGAAATCAGATATATTCCACTAGGCTGGAAGCTCAGCTGCATGCTCTGCATACCTCAAAGGAAGCGTTCCTCAATGACACGCCTGATGCTGAATTTGAAGAGTATGCAGGAAAGTTTGATCTCAACGCACATACCGACGACATTACTCAAGAACTGAAAAAGTATGCCCAGCTCCGAATCCTCATGGAGTCGCTCACTGGAGACCAGCTTACATATGCTCAGTTCTGGACTAAGTATTTTTACATGAAGGAGCACATATTGGTTCAAGAGCAGAAACGAAAGCTGTTAATTCAACAAGCTGTGTCTGGCAATGGCCATGAAGAAGAGGTTATGTGGGACGAGGGTGACGATGATGATGATGATGATGAGGAGGAGGAGGAGGAGGAAGAAGAAGAAAGCGAGCATAAGGAGAAGGAGAAGGAGAAGGAGAAAGTTCCAGCGCAAAAGGAGGCCAAAGCCAAAGGCCCAGCAGAATCTGACGAAGACGAGGATGAAGATGATGGTGAGAGTAAGCCAGCCGATAGTGAAAGCAGCTACGACCTAGTTTCAAAAAACGGATCTGCAGTGAACTTGCCAGCTGACGAGGAAGAGGAAGACTGGGAGTAATAATAGCCTTGAGACTGTTTCTTTTTTTTTAATTTGATTATTTATAAATAAGGGTAAATATATATAGGTATGCACACACAAATATTTACCGGTTACAACGTAACTATATGCAAAACGAAACAAACCAGCGATGGAAATTCCAGCGTGCGCATCAGTAAGAGTTATGACGGCGCTCATAAAATAAAACGTATCCGTTTCTATTAATCACAGAGTCCTCAGGCACCGCCTTGGTCACCTTAGCATCATCAAAGTAGCACCATCCCTTGCGGCCCTTCTTCACGAACGAGGTGTAGTGGCCACCCTTGAGAGAGCCATAGTGATTAGCAACTGCGTAAAGATCATATACAAAAGGAGGGGTTTGACCACGCTTAGGCAATTTAACAAGTCTCTGCTCGTCATCTTCGGTATAGTCTGGCCAATATGGTGTCAAATCAAGGCCGGAGGTAGGATAGTGTACAAAGTTTTCCAGTTTCCAGTTGCTTCCTCCTCTGGTGTAAAACCGTTTTAAATGGATTATCAGTATTTGGGGTAGCCGCACTATCGTCAATGCCTTCAACGTACGCCTAAACTCCTTGCAACGAGGACAAAACCATCTATCGTCGCCATCTAAAATTTCTTCGGCCGTGAACAGATTAAAACATTCCAGCAAAGAAACGTTAGCCTTTTGAGCTGGTATTGGCACAGATAAAAATGAGAATGCAGTATAAGTAGTTGATGTTTTCCCACAAGTCAAGCATCTCAGTTTACTTTGATGCTGGCCTTGGCATGTGTTTACAATAAGCGAGAAATCTGATTTCAGGTATCTTTCCCACTCAATTGCGCTGGCAACTCTAACACTCATGCTTTCTCGTTTTGCTTCTTCAGCTTCAGTCAGAGCTTTCAGTCGATGCTCGCCGTTACTATTTACATCCTCATGTAAACCGTCCATTATGAACGTTAAGAATTCCTGACAATCCTGCTGGTCGTTGCCTCTGAAATTTTCCCTCAGCCGCCCCATCAAATCTTTCAGAGCAACAGGACTGACTGCTCTATTATTTTCTCTATACATGAGTTGAACGAGTTCAGCAAATCTCTGAGCCAGAACGCCGCGGTAACCCAATTTTGAGTTGGGGTTGACGTATTTTCGATAGCTACCGTCGAGGAAAGGTAAAGTGATAACCACAGTACCCACCAGACATTGCAAAATGCAGTTCATGTAGCAGGTATTGCCCATATTATAAAGTCCAGTGGTGAACTCCAGGTTGTACCCATAGTCAGTGCCATACTCGTGGTGGTAAGTGGGGCCCTGCACAACAACAGTATTATGTTCGTGTCGGGGCGGGCTATGAACTCTACCATGAGCAGCTGGGCTACCAGGCGGAGCTCCATAATCGTTGGAGTAATTGTCATTGTAATTTTGAGAATGCGAAGATTGATGATACTGATGAGTGGAATCATTAGAGTGCCTTTTCGAAAACGGGATGACTTGTTGTTGAGAGGCAGCTTGACGCGGCAAAGAGTGGTGTTTTTGCTGTCGTGGCTGCTGCTGCTGTTGTTGTTGCTGTTCCTGCAATAGCTGTTGCTGATGTTGCTCTAAGTTCAGATGCTGTTGCTGTGGGGTATCTTGCCGTAAAGTATTCATTGAACGGAAATAGTCATTAACATCCCGTGCATAACTGCTCGGGGTAGTAGCAATACTACCTTTGCGGGATCCAGGTGGTCTTGATACAATTTCGTCTGGTGGTTGCGGCATGGATGCAGTTTGTGGGAACGTAGACGGCGGGGTATTATTGTTAGGGTATGGTAAGCTTCCGACTGATGACACGCTATCTGAGCGTACAGCCAGCCTGCCACTGAGATCCTCTTGCCAAGCATCGAAGCCTCCAACAAGCAGGCATGGAGGACGTTTCAAAGGCTTGCTAAAGGCATACTCGTAAAGAGCATGATTCAAGCAAAACAAAGTAATTTGACTCTGGTCTAAAACTGGGCCTCCTCTGTAAGAATTAGACCTTGAGCTTTGGTCATAATAGACGACCAGTTCAAACTTGTTTCTTTCTGCTATTAACTGTTGCTCACGCTCTGGAGCCACAATCATTGTATCTTCAAGCTGGTCATCACCCATATCTAGTCGGAGTGCTATAGGCTCAATGCACACGATATTTGGAGCTGAAATATGGGCTTTGTTGAAATCCCTCCGGTACCTCACATCAATCAATAATATTGATTCCGGAACATATTGTAGATATTTTGCCAAAGAGTCTGTGTTAATGACTGTTGTTTTGGGAAACACTATATGCGGCGATAATTGTCGCGGTAATAAATTTCCATTAGCTGATAATGATGAGGATGAAGATGAAGTCAATGGCGGAGGTGGTGGAGGAATGCTTGGCGGTTGTAGTAGTCCATTGCTTCTGGACTCAGAAAACCTCATGTCCTTATGAGCTCCTCGCAACTTGTCAAATCTGCTGGTAAGGGAGTCTGTACTACCGTTCCTAGAATCTGGAGTCCCCACAGGTTTCCTGGATACTTTTTTGGATTCTTCTGAATAACCATTTGTTTTCGTGCTATTAATATCATTTGTCTCGTTGGGCTTTGCGTCGTGGTGCTTCTTCCCTTTGTTGGCTCGTTCATTTAGATAGGTCACTAGTGAGTCTACATTCTCATTTCGCACAATCTCTCTGAGAGACAGGTAGCTTTCATAGAACTCACTCTTCTTTCCTTGAAAGCTCTCAAACTTTTCGTGTTTTGGGATGACATTGAACAGTATTATCTTGGCATGACAGAAATCAATAAATGCTGCTTCCCTGAGTCCTTTAGGGATTCCTTCTCGGTACTGCTAAAGTTAGAAAGTAAAGTCAACAAAAAACAAGAGAGGACTTCAAGGATCCCCCTTCATTCGAGCTGCAAGCATACCTTTTCTATATAACCCAATGCATTATTCACAAGCTCGTTTATGCGACCTGAATCTAGTACAGTCTTAGCAGCCAAGTCCTCTAGCTCTTTTGCAGTCTTGTATCGAGTCCCGCTAGAATCCTGATTCTTGGCGGGGGACGAAGACGGCATTGAGAAGAAAACAGGGCACACCTTGTAAACAATAGCCCAGCAGCAACCTCCTTAGTAGTCCAGGTGCCGGTATGTTTTTTGCTCAGAATAGAGATAGATCAGAATATGGCTAAATCTACGCCGAGTCTCCTCGGTTAGCTATATGCAAGTGGCTGTCTTTTTCTGATTTTTTCAACGATAATTCTAGGGACGTTGAATCAAGATGTGGATTAACGTTACGAGAGCCTCTAAGAAAGTTGTATAATGGTTCTTGGTGTTTTAGATTTCAACGTTGATTACGTGAGGCTTCCGCAGCGGGTTTCGAAAAGCGATGATCAGGTTCGCCCAGAGAAAAAGCCACAGGCCTGGTACTAGTACTATATATGAAATAAATGAAGTTTGTACCGAGTGTTATTGATTTTTATTAATTAATATTATTATTAGTATTATCGGTACTCAGAAACTGGTTTTGTTCAGTACTATATTGCAGAAATATCACCTTGAACATCGTCGACCAGAGTCTCCAAAATCTCGTTCAAATCCATTCGCAAGGGACTTCCAGTAATCTTGCTGGGTTTTTGGCTAGTTTTCAACAAAATGGCATCTCCTAGCTCATCGCAAGCATACAGCAGCTCGTCCAGATCATTTTTGGTCAACGCAGATGATAAACAAAGTCGGACACGTCCTGAGATGAGAGGGGTTGCGGGATAGCCCACTGCAACCACTGCAAACTTTTTCTCGAGCATCATTCTAGAAAAAGCAGGCATTTTTGCCGGGTGGTAAAGCATAATTGGAATGATTGGACTGTCGTCCACACCAGTTACGATGAACCCTAACTTCTTGAGTCCTAGTCTCACGTATCGAGAGTTGAACGCTAGTCTTTGCAAGCGCTCTTTACCCTCTCCTGGAGAAAGCTCCCCAGCAATTGTTTTCAACGATGCTTGAATTTGAGCTAAAACTGGGGGAGGAACAGCTTCAGCATAAAGATTACCCGCATTATGCACTCTAATAAAATCAATGATTTTTTTGTCAGCGGCAATGTACCCACCAGTAGCGCCAAAACTCTTTGTCAAAGTACCCATGAGAATATCGATATTCGAAGGGTCAATAGAAAAGTAATCGCAAATTCCCTTTCCATGTGCACCCATTGCTCCAATAGAATGGGCTTCATCCATGTAGAGATAGAACCTGTACTTCTTTCGAAGCTCCACTAGCTTAGGCAAATTGCACATTGTGCCTTCCATGGAGTACAAGCCTTCAACCACCACGAGAATCTTCTTCCAAGGGCGATGAGTTCGAGGCTGGCCCTGGCTGATCTGCTCACGTAGCAGATTCTCTAGCTCTTCCATATCATTGTGCTTGAAAACTTTAATCACACCCTTAGACAATCTGACTCCGAATCGAATTGATGCATGGTTTAATTCGTCAGAAATAACCAAACAATGCGAATCCACCAAGTTTGCAAAAACATTAGCGTTCGTGGCATATCCCATAGAATACAATACAGCGGACTCCTTCCCGACGAAGTCTGCAATAATTTGCTCAGTCTCCAGATGCATTTTCAAATTCCCACCAGCGTCTCTCGTACCGCCAGCAATGATACCGTTATCATAAATTGCACGCTCTGCTGCATCTGTGCATTGTCCAACACTCTGGGCAAACCCCAAATAGTTGTAAGAACTTAGGTTCAAGCAATCTGTGGTTGTTCCAGGGTATTCGTATGTGGCATTATAATCCTCTGAGTATCGGTCTTGAATCGTAATATATCTGCCGGGCACATCAGTAGTCTGTCTTGCAAAACAGTCGTCTAATCTATGCTTGAGTCGTCTAGAATAAAAACTTTCAAAGTCACTAAATAGTGGCGCGTAGCCATCTACTTGTTTGAGATCCAAACTGTGTGATGTGAAATAACTTGAGAAAAAATCTCTGACGTGACCTATGATGATAAGCGCGAGATAACCCAGGTAGACTTCTAGTAGCAAAGAGTACTGCGGCAAGTCCTCCTCCACGGGTGGCATCTCCTGGCCCACTGGATATTTCTGTTCATACAAGTACTTCTCACTCTCCAGAGGCCCAAACTCCTTAGAATCTAACTGATACCTTTCACCTTCCCGAGTGCCATTTTGGCTATCAGCCTTGCTGTCCTTTGACGCTGTTCCCTTTTTGCGGCCCATCACTGGCAGGTCTTATAAAAAAAAAGTATAAAGTGATGAAGAATAATGAAGTCACAAGAACTCGTCTCTAAGAAGAATTTAGGCAAGTAACAAATATTAATTTATCTCAAAAGTGAGAGCACTTTCTAAAACAGTCTCTCTACTCAGAGTATACCTTAATAGTTGAAAAAGCTAATTCGAAATAAACAACCGTACAGCTCCAACAGACGATGAAGATAAATATATATAAGTACTTATAAGGAATTGGAGAATGCTTAAATTTGACGTGAATTATCAATTTTCTTCACACTAAATAACAAGGCCGCGTTATGTCATGACTATGTAATTAGTCTCGAACGCGCAAATCTGTGTCTTTGGTGATCAGTGGATTAAGATCGATCGGGTTCACCGGCTCAGATCACAACCACTGGATCCTGAGGCTAATCAGCCATGGCCATGCTTAAGCTCTGGAGCACAGTGCTACAAGATCTCTATGAGTTCACGAAAAGGTAATCCACTATTTGGCTGGTAGAATAGAGACTGAAGGCTCAGCTACTGCGCTAAAGAGCATAAAGAGATAGACTGCAATGTCTGTTTAGCATGCTACGGAGAATAAAAACTTTGCACTGAAATAGCGTGCTAATGATAGAAGTAGCGCTGCTCTAGCATTAACGGCGGCCTCAGCTAGCTGTGGTTCAGTTTGAGTGAACGCGGGGCTCATAAAGTTTTTTTGTACTTTACCGAGATTCAAGCAATATATTTAAATATTTTTTATGAGTACGGCAGCCTCTAGTGTCATGCCCATGAGGCTTGTTAACCGCGTCTACACCTGGCAGCTTGTGTTTGGAACCTCATTTTAGCGCTAGCTCAAAAGTTCCTTTGTGGCCAATGACTCCTCAAGGTTTTATATAATACCTGGTTTGACTATATCACTTTGTTCGTGTGTTTCAAAAGTATAAGTCTCATGCTATTACCAGCGGACCCAATTATCATTGAAATTACTCAATCAAACTTGTGCGGCAAAGCAGTTTAGTGTAGCGTCAAGCTAATGCTAATACACGAGAGCAGGCCGCAAAAAGTACATCCCAGAAAAAGTGCTCCTCACTCCGGAATCCGTCCAAGTTCTGAGAATTGATACAAAAGCTTGTGCACCAAAGCTCCAAACTGCACACTTGCGGTTCTATCTGTAAATCTAAAGCAGACTATGGCCATTAGTGTGAAGGATACCTATAACGAACTTTGCAGTGAAGAAGGAATTGAGGGCGTACTATCATACAAATTGGTATCAGGCTGTGCTACTATTACTCTACTATCATTATTATTTCCCTTATTATTAACTTCATTCGTTATACAGCAATCTTGAAAGTTAACCTCAAGGGATTTTGGCGTTGGTTGAAGTTTTGAAAACCAGGGCCATTGTCCGGAAGGTTCCAGCCATAGCATCAACAGTATCAGCTATTGCCTGTCGTCTTGTTAGATAATACTTTAAACTAGGTGGTTTGCAATTTTTTCCTGTTCGCAAATTATTAGTGCTGGTACGAACCTTGGTGTCGGATTGTTGATCCTGGATGAGTATTTGGTTCTATGATTCGAATAGTGACTGAAAGTTCAGGCTCAGCCTTTAACTTAAAATCTAGAGCGAACTCAGTGAATTGGAGGTTGGTGGCAGCGGACCAAACACCAGAGGTTGAGTAGTCAGACTGCTTGAGAGTGCTCTTAAGTTCTCGTTTTGACCAATATGGGTGCTACGTTAGATTTTTGCGCAGGCCGTTGCAAAGACCGTTTGTTCATTTGAAGAGCTTGGCAGTCACATTGGAGCTGCAGAATGGCGTGTGCTGCAACTATTGCTAGTATTGCTATTGCTCATATTTCTGGTGCTGTTACTAATTTTGATGCTACCGTTAGTACTGCGGCTCTTGTTGGTGCTCCTCATGTTCACGCTTTGGGTTTCGTCAAGAGCAGCTATTCTTTTTTGGATATTTTTAACCATGTCGAGATTGCATTTCACGACGAAGCTCTTGTCTTTCCTATCATTTAGATGAACCAGAATAGGCCAAATGCTCTCCTTGATACTTTTGATGCATACCTCTTTCCTAAGTTTGCCAGAACCTTTCCGGCTATTAGCTAACCTTTTTGCTGCCCAGTGTACTATAGCACTCATCCGGTTCCTTGCTCCACAACTTGTAGAGAGAATCTCTGGTGCTACGGTGTCTGTGTATTTTGATGTTGATTTTGGACTGCATTGTGAACTATCACACAGAGCTTTGAAAAACAGTGTGCAGTTCAACTGGGGGACCCGCTAGTTACAGCCGATAACCGAAACTACAAGGTGTATAAGGTATCAAGCTCATATTCATTCTAGTTTAAATTAAGAAGCCACTGAGTGCAACAATTTTTTTTTTACCAGTCACCACTATGTCATACAACACCAGGCAAGCTCTAGCTTTAGACATACGGGAATACAGTAGCTCTCATTTGCTAGAGAGGCTTTATAGTTTACAAAAGTTTTAACCCCAAAAGAACCATATATTAATACCCGCTACAACAAAACTAAAAAAGAACTAAAAAAGACTCCAACCTTTCCTCACAACTCCAAACTTCCCAACAGAATATAACAAGACAACTTTCCTGTCACTCCACCAGCTGTCCCAGCCTGCCCATCACTCAACCCCATCCAAACTCGTCCCAATCCAACTCGTTGCACCAAAGCCCCTCAAATAAATTACACCAACCTTTCATGTCACTCCACCAGCTACTTCAAAAGCTCCAGCCCGCTCACCATTCCAAAACGACATCCTAGCTCAACTGGTCCATATCTAAATCATTAGTCTTTCGCGCCATCGCCGGAGAAATCACATCAACTACTCTGGTCCCTGTTGAAGAGCACTAGGTCTAGCAAGTCTTACGATCCAAAGAAGGAAACTCAATCTCAGTTCCAGTCTTCATACCAAACCCACCCAGAAAAACGTTTTCCTCTGGGGTCTCACAAGTTTGGCAGAAGTGGAAGCCAGACTATCCAATCTGCGCTGAAACCAGAGATTCTTTCCGCTTTGGCAAAAGCATCAGACTCTGGTTCAGCATTGGATAGTAGCTCCTGAGAGAGAGTTCTGTGG